>JBANCZ010000308.1:0-41953 GCA_037040025.1 Sphaerogastrella javana | reverse complement strand
ATACGTAATGGATAACCCGTAGAACAACCCTCGCATTGCTGTCGTGTATATGGGCAGATAGTCAGTTGAGTGTTTTCATTTGGCGCATGCCACAAGTTGCAGCAGTGGCAGCTGCAATGAATTCAATAAGATATACATAACAGACACACTCTTTTCCATTTTCTTCGCCAAGTGGCACGAGGAATACATGAAAATGCAGACAGCAGCTGTTTGAACCACATTCCCAGGGTGCCACGCGTAGCCCTGGAAATGCTGCTTGCATAGCGAAGTCTTGCCACAATTGTCTTGCCAGCAACTGTAGCATTTGCCTCTCACGCTCGTTGTGCCTAATTTACGAACTCTCTTTTTTTTGCTCCCGCTACCCTCTTCGCACACATCTTTGGATCCGACGGTCCCACTTACTCCCTATACATGTCTGTGAGTGTGCACACAAACTCAGATGCCATCAGCTCGTGTTAAAGCATATCCCTTGAGCTAAGACCCCGGCGCGTAAGACAATTAAATCTTTTCATTAACTTTGGACCGTTGACACACAAAAGCAGAGACCTGTCTCTTTACCTGGCATTAAACTATGCAGCATTCAAATGATTTAATTGCTCAGCTCTAACTAAAGTTGATATAAATTTAGTTCAACAATTGTCATATATTTGCATTTACACACAACTTTTGCTGTACCTTATAAGCACAGTCTTTGGAGGACCTTAAGGATGTGTACTCGTTGCCTTTTTGAAGTGCAAATTCTTTGTCTCAATGCGAAATATTATAGCGTATTATTATGAATTGAATAATAAACATTAAGCAATCGGATAGGGTGTATCCAGGTTTAGTTGTGTCAAAAAAGAAATAAATATATAAAAAATGAAATTATTTTTTGTTGTTATTTGGAATTCTGGACAAATGTTGACTCTACTTCTGCGAAGCATAAAATGCATAAATCAGCTCTACTCGGACGGGACTCTCAAAGAGGAGGAGGTCGTAGGCCTCGCGTGAGAGCATTTCGTTTTAAATTGATTTAATGTTGATGTTGACTATTTGTTATGCTACTGCCATTTGTAAAGTTTTCCTTTCTATGACTCTCTCTCTCTTTTTCTCTGTGTCTTGCCGTCAAAGTTATGTTTTCACTACACTCGCACCTTTTATTGTGCTTTTTGCAATTTTCATTTATAAATATTGCATAATTCACAGGGAGCGTAGGCGTTTACTTTTTGCTTAGACTGTTTCAGCTGCTCTTATATTGATTTATGCATTTTAAGTGAGTATATTTTAAATGTGGGCGTGCCACTTTATGTGGCACTTGCCGCGTTTTTGCCACCACTTGATTTGTGGCCTGGACAACGCGCCGTGCCTGACGATGAAAAGGTCACAGGATACAGACCTTGTACAGGGTACAAAAGCGCGACCTCTTAGGGCACTAGGCACCTTCAACTAGTTTCTTCTATTGCTTTTGCTACGATCGAAAATTACTTTAAATATTCGTTACATGATTTCGTGTTGCCTAATACGATTTTCATCATGTTTTGCCATGCACTGGAAAAATTATATGGAACACAAAAATTATTTAATGCATTCAGATCAAAGGGTTTAGAAAGTACATTTAAATATTTAATGAAATTACTGAGTCTCTTTAAATATTGTATATTTTTATATGATATGTAGTCCGTCATAAATAATCTTTTTACTCTCTTCTAAACATGCAGCATAAGGTGAATACCACTTGTTTTTTATACGCTTTCTCCTAGATTATTAAGTCACCGTCATGGTGCTCGTCTTGCACTGATTGTTGTCTATTATAGCTGATACTGTCGCTCCACTGAATAAAGGCGCAGACAAACAGTATAGAAAGCTGAAAATGGAGAGGTGGAAGTGCGGATGATGGAGGACAGAGGCAAAAGACAATAGACGACAGTTTCAGTTTCCGTGGCCCAAATCATTTCAATTAGCAATGACTTAGTTTCGCATGTAAATATGGGTCATTTAAGACCTGAGCTCAACTTGGCTAAATGTTTTCTTCCAGGATTACAATTTGACAAAACTTAAGATCCCCTAGCTAAAGTTGTTAAAGTTGTTTCCCCTGTTGTAGCCGGAGCAAACGCCACGATACGTGCTGCCATTGACTACAATGAGGACGTTGAAAGTCAAGCATGCTACACACTGTGCCACACTGGCTTTCGTCCGGATTCGCCCAGTCTAACTTTCTCCCTGCCTCTCTCTCTCTCTCTCTCTCTCTCTTTCAATCTTTCGATTTGTCGTTGTGTGTTTGTGTGATTTGTAAAACGGATATTTTCTACATGTCCTGCAATGCGATATATATGCGGACACATGTCGCTTTTAACGACCGACTCGACTACCAGCTGTACACACCCTCCGGGTAGCACCCAACCGAATAGTAGGGTGTCCATTGTAAACCTTTTTATTCACTCTCTGCCAAATAACTGAAATAGTTAACTGCAATATTTCTCTGTCTCTGTTTCTGTCTCTGTCTCTATCCCGCTCTGTGGCACCAACATGTATTCGCCACACAACATTCGATTGGGATTTTCACAAATTATGTTAATGAGTGTGTCGGGTTTAAGTACTCAAACGGATGGTTATTTTGTGGGGCCAACATTTAAATCAGAACTGAAGCAGCGGAGCTGATCAAATCAAGCGGTTAAGTAATTCCGTAGACTGTTCTATAAAAAGACATCCGAATAAATTCGAATCATATATATACATATATTTGCTTTTTCCTTTTTTTAAAAAAACAGTAACCACAGTCGATATGTTAACAACCGCAATTTATTATAAGTTCTCTTGATAATTAAATGACATTAAATTTAATGAATACTCTGCAATTCCTTTGACATTTGAATTAATTAAAATTGATTGAACAAAAGAAAAAATAATTATCAATTGTTAATCCATAAATATATAATACAATTTTAATGATTTGTGGCAAAATAGTTTGAGTTTATAATTTAGTTACGCCGATAACTTATCATTATATATATTTTATTAGCTTTAAGCACATAAAATCTTATGTTAATGTTTACTAAAACAAATGTATTGCAAGGCAATCGAAAGTTTACTTTGTTTTTGGCTCAGATCGAAAAACTTAGTTTTAATTAATAAAAGTTTTGATACGCTAATTAATTGCTGAAATTGTGAGCAAAACCTTGTTAATGAATGCCCCCACTTACTGGTCGAATGGCAAAAGTTGAGCGGATTGTTACTGGGGTGTAGAGGTCAGAAGTTAATACGACATTTAAATACACTATGTATCTAATTGTTAAACATATTGCAAAATAAATGAAAGTGAATTTGTTTCATATTATGATCAGATTAAAGAGAAATACTCCTACTTTTAGAGTAAATAACTAAAAGAAATCGAACAATAAATACCATATATAGTATATTTAACGATATAATAGTTAGAGGCGTGTATCTACGGTTGTATTCACAAAATCTTCAATTTAAAATTCTGTTAAATAAATTTCAATTGAGCAGGCGAGTGGAATGAGGGCGAGACTAACGGTTGAGTACGTTTAAGCCCAAATGGATTAGAATAGACACGTTTCGGTAGGGCTAGAGGGATAAAATTTACTGCGTACTGGACAAACATCAGAGGCAGAGCAGCATACCACGCACTAATTAAGTCAAATAACAAGTACAACTTGAGAGTCAATTCAAGAAAAGTGTGTCTTTAAAGAGAAACAATTTTGATAAGAGCGAAAGAAAAACACAAAAAGTGAAAAACACAAACAATATAGAAATAGATATGGTACTCCAAAAATTAACCAAGGGGTACGGGCAACGTTTTCGGGCAGAGGGGTGTTAGTTCACGGATGCCTGGTCAAGGCTAAGAGCCTTTAACTGTAACTGGCTGCAATTGTTGGAGCTATTTTTGGCCCTTTTTGGACTGGGCATAAGACGAGCTGCAGCTAATCTTTAGTCTGTCTGAACTTTTCTCTCTCTCTCTCATTCAGCGTCCTTCGCCTTCGGTATTCGCTTTCGAGGACTCACAGTACACTCGCAATACACTCACTCTACACTCCGTGCGATGGCCATAAAACAAACACTTTTAGTTTGTTGAACTGTGACCGGAGGCTGCGTTTAATTTCATGTCAACAACACACAGTATCTCGGTTTGGTTGGGCCAAAGGCAGAACTAGGATCAAGAGCAGAGGAATACATTTTATAGCTTATTGTTCAACATTTTAAATTTCATAAATTTTCTATTGGCTGTTCGAAGATTCATCATTGACAAATTGCGTTAACAATAAACTAAGCCACAAACTGTTGTGGTGTGTAATATTTCCACTTAATTCCACTTCGTTGGCATTTTAATTAAAATTTTACTTCAAGTGGTACAATGGATAGTTATTGATATATCGATATATACATATATGTGGCTAGCTGAGAAATCTGAAACTAATAACAACTATATGAATACTAAGTTGAAGCGAGTTTATCTCGAGCCAGTGACAAAAGCCATCAAGTGAGTTCGTCGAAACCATCTGTAAGCTGTAGACCATAAAAACTTGTGGCTTAAATGCACACACCAATACTTAAGCACAGCGAAAAAAATAATAACATTTTGTTACATAAAGCAAGTGAATACGTGCTTAAATCAAGTACCAATTCAGTGTACTAAACTGGGTTGAAACGATGAAAATTCCGGTAAAGTAACTTAGACTAAAACAGGAAGAAATTAGAAGAGCGATGTAAGGAAGTGATTTATTTTTCTTTCAGAGAAAGTATCTCGAAAAATCAGCTCATCACATGCATAATTTCTCAAAGTGTATTTCCATATTTTCTGCTTATAAAGGGACCACATGGGTTTCTTGTGTTCCTGCTTGATGTAAAATCAGAGATTTGCAATTTGAGTGCTGTTTAAATTTTTAATTGGCTGACCAGTTTAAGCACTTTAACAATTTGAAATTGTTTGTTGAGCACTTTAACTTTAATTTATGTAATTTGTGCTTGAATTGAGCCAAAGTGTTTGGCCTGCTTTATGAGTATTTAGGCTGAAACTAAGTTGAAAGCATTGCCATGTGCAGACCATGAGGTCCACCAGTGTAGAGTGTAGTGTATTGTGTGGAGCGAGGTTACATGGAACAGGAGGGATGAAAATTTTTGAAAAATATCCAACAGTAGGGACTGGCCCGACAGTAGGGACCCTGTGTTTAGTATTTTCGGAAACGAATAGTATTTTTGGAGCAGATTAGTATTTCCGTAGTAGTATGGATTTTCGGTGGAGTGTAGTATATGCAGTATAATATTTTCGGTGTTGTATAGTATTATCAATAACAGATTTCTCTAATTAATATCGATAATCAATATCGTTAATCGATAATCAATATCGATATATAGCAGGTGTGTTATGTAATTTTGGATATATGTTTCAAAGCACAACTTTCTACCTTCAAAATTGCGCCTTGTAAGACGATTTTAAACTTCCGTTATAGCGATTTTAAATTATGGGCTCCCCAATATCTGAATAGTGGGGGAGGTATCCAACATTTGAATTAATCTTGATCTGATTGCAAGCAAAAGCAGTGTTCGTGCCAAATATGAACACTGTAGCTGTTAGTTTCCGAAATCTAGGTGTTCATAGAGACGGGCGGACAGACGGATAGATGGACATGGCTCAATCGACTCGGCTTCTCTTCCTGATCAAGAATATATATATATATACTATACTATAATATTATGGGGTCTGCCACGCCTCCTTCTGCCTGTTAAACACAAATCGACTTTACACAAAGTTAATAGACCCTTTTGTGTTTTTTAAACACAGGGTCTAAAAGGGATACTATTCTGTGCAGCATGTGGGTTTTAAATCTGGACATGAGTAGCTGGCTCGTATGTAGTAGCTGGTGGCTCGTAGCTCGGCTTATGAGCTACAAAAACTATCTAGCAGGCCACTCATAGTTTTATTATCACATATTTTTCGCTTTTGCAGACGACAATGGAATATTTTTTGGGCTGTCGACTGCTTAATAAACTAAAACTGTCTGCGCATAATGTCCCTAGATTCAAATCTTTTGACGCGAGGGTACAACATGCCCAACAGTAGGGTGTACTCGATACAAGTAAAGCTGTGAAGGTTACATATACATATAACTTTCATGTCAGCTCATATATCTATAAATGCTACATATTGATGTTCCTATGAGAGTCTCAGCAGGTAATAATAATCATATATATTATCGTGGAGTGCAGCAAACGATTGTGCGATTAACTTTGATACAAACGTTATTATATAGATGTTATATAAACATATAATACCCTAGTTCATCCACTGGGAATGAGTATATAAGTATAAAACATGAAGCAATAAACTCGTTGTCCTGTTAAAATTTATTGCGCTTTTGCAATTTTTTGATTGATCAGTTGTGGTAAATCAATGTTGCCACTTACTCACACATTATATACACGCTCGAAGACAGAGAGAGAGAGAGAGGGAGAGAGAGAGAGAGAGACATATATACTATGATAAATGCGTATGCGAAAAAGCAATTTCAAGTACAAAATTCCAATACCATTAGCACTATATTTGCAGTTTCATTGGAAGAGTATTGTTGATGTGTATTGCGGGAGGTTCAGTTTAATACAGAAATCATGTTGTGGTTTGAGGTTTGCTATAGGAAAGTGATTTTAAAAAAAGTCTTTTAGGAGAACGTAAACAATTTACAATTGTAATCCACTTTATGGCATGGTGTAAGAACATTTAAGTGATGGGTCTTTCAAGGCTATTTCAAATTATTGGAGACAATATTGATAAATTTATTTATGTTAAAAATTCGATAAGTTTTAAAGAAGTACCCAGATTTTAAGCATACAATTCAAAATCGAAAGAACATATGAAAGTCGACAGTAATAGCTTGCGGAAATGCATATTCCGAAGAAAAATCACAATCACAGAACCAGGAGAAAATTGAAATGTCTAAGCCCAATGCAGAAGGATGCAAATCCCTTGACCGGAACGAAGACAAAGCACTCTCGGCAAGAGCAACAAGAAGCAGCTAATGGAGGCTGAAAGCTGTATGAAAAAAAAAAACCGAGAAGGAATATTGTCAGAGAAGAGAATTCTCTGGCTTGCGACTTACGCGCAGTGTGGATTTGCATACATATGAATAAGGTGTATAAGTAAGTACGAGTTTTATTTGTTTTTCGTTTTATTTATTTACTTTCTGTTGTTTGAGTTTTATTTATTTACTGTTTTCCAGTTGCTTAACACTTAATTTATGTTCATACTTAATACTAGGCAAAAACTGGCTAAATATGACAAAGACAGTTCGTCAATCTGGGGTATATAGGGTTCTTGTTGTTGTGGTTGGGGGTGTTCACTTTATGCCTCACATAAATCGTCTGGGCTCCCGACTAATGCAGGCATTGTCATTTTTATAGCCATAAATTTCCATGGCAAAACAGTTTACTGACCCTTTAAAAGTCAACTTTTTCTTCATCTTCTTTCATGTATTTTCCCCATGCGTAGTTGGGATAGAACCATCGCTCTTTTCCATTACTATTTTGCTATTCTAGCTAGAAACAGATTTTATGATATATTAATAGAATAAGAAAAACTCGTTTAATACCTATTATACTATTGGTATTTTGTTAATATTGGTGTCGTATTCACTGTACACAGATTTGTGTAGCTTAATACGACTTACGTTTTTTCGGTAGCATCATATTTCTTAGTAACAACATTAAAATATTAACTGACAGCTTCATAAAATGTTTGACAATAGTTGTACTATTGTAAAACTATCAGCTAACACATATTTTTTGATAGAGGTGTCATATTTAATATGAAGAACTGTTCAAATGAAAATATGTTATGCTACAATTTTGTGAAAATATGTCTGCACATATAGGGAATTTTCTGTCAGCTTGAACTATCACATGTGACATACCTATGCAAAATATTTTGTCACAGCTTTCAAATTTAGTTAGATGCATACAAATATGTAAATTGTCCGCCGTAGAATGCAGCATACTGTACCGTGGCCGTAATCCAGCTTCAGGGCAATCTAACTAATCTTAGTATAAGCTATAATATTGTTACTCATAGTTGAGTTTCAGTTTCGTGTCATGCTCTAGCATCTTTATCATTATCGAGTTATCACAGCGATTTTGGCGTGGCATACCCGCCTCCGATACCTGTACCTCCAGTGCCCCCTCCCAGTGTTGCATCACTGTTGTTCTTGTTGCGCTTCTGTCGCTTCTTACGCCACGGAAACTTACGGCATTCGTCCCTCCCTGATGTTGCTGTTGTTGCAACATCCGCACTGTGGTAAGTTTCCGGCTCATTCAGGCTGCTGCTTGCGCTGCCACTGTGCGTTGCCACCGATGCTGCAGCTGCTGATGCCTCATCGCGTCGACAGATAACACGCGACAATTTCAAACGTGTCATCGACTGCGTGTGTGCGGCGTTGTCCTCACTGGGCGACTCGTTGGCTGGGGAGAGTAGCAAGGCACCGTTGTTTGTGGCAAGAAGCGTGTGGCGCTTGCCACGTCTCCCATCATTGGCACCCCCCTCTGAGTCGTTGGCATCGTTGCTCAGCGAGGACAAGCGGGACACCTGTGCTTGCAAAAGTCGGTGCGGCACCGCGCTGCCTGGCGGCGTCCCATAGGGCATATCCTGTTTGCGTGCTCGTCTGCCGCCACCAACCAACGTGCACTGTAATATTTTATGGGAATAAGCATTGCAAAGATTTATAACATACTCTCATCTTAGAACCCAAAAAGTACAGATGCATTTTTCTTGGAGTAGGACCCACCTGACTGCCACTGTTGATTGTGGTAGTTGTGGTATTCGTCCTGATACTGTCCTGCAGCGATAGTTGATGATTTGCATCCCGACAGCGGAATTGCACCACTCGATAGGATCCATACGGTTCAAGTGCATTGTTATTGACACTACAGCTGGCGGGCTGTAGTCGCATCGACCCCTGGAGACGCATCAGTGCGCTGTAGTTATGCTGATGGTATTGGCTGCGCTGATGATGATTCCTGGCCAGACCGAACTGGCGTGTCAGAGTTATCTGCAATAATGTTTCGAATTTTGGAATTGAAATTCCAATGAACATCAAGAACTAAGGTCGAACGGTACTCACTTTGAAAGCCTCGCGAAACTTGTGGCTCATAATGTTGTAGAGCAGCGGGTTGATGCAGGTGGAGAGGAAGTAGAGCACACCTGATGTATAGTCCAGGATGCGGAAGTAATCATTAAAGGATTCAGCACAGCGACACACATTTATCAGTGATACGCCATATACTGCCATTAGGCGTTGGGCGTGGAATGGAGCCCAGCAAAGAAAGAAGGCAACGGCTACAGCTACTGCAACGGGAGAAAAGGTGGAAAATACGAACTTAGTTACCAATATGTCATCCGATTTAACCTTTCCCATGAGTTGGCTTTGTGTGCAATGTCGAAAACATGAGAATTTCTTTTACTTTAGTACCAACAAACAATTTCCGTAAACGGAAACTCTGAGTTTTATGCCTGAACTCGATAAACAACAACGGCGAGTGAGCACTAGTAGTGTGCACCTGTTATGGTTACATTAAATTGCACTGTCAAAACTTCATTATAAATAAAGAGTCAATGAGCTGAAATACTTTTCAAAAGCTGATTGAAAATAAGTCGAAATATATTATATTTATATCATATCTTATATCATATTTTAAAGTTTATTGGAATCCAAAGATTATATATATTAGACCCTGTATTTTTAAGAAAACATTTATAATATGACTACGTCTTGATTCTTATTTGTCTATGAGCTTTCTTTCAGTGTAATCGAAATTGTCTTTTAGCCGTAACATCTCTGCCAACAGACGAGAAAAAAATAATATGCTCAAGTGTTTCGAAAGCATTTTTATCAGCAAAATCCAAAACACAAAGCCCTACACAGATGTCTTGTTTTGTAGAGGTAAAGTGGAGTGTAAGTTGTGAAAGGGGAGGTAGTTTAGCTGATTAATAGACAAGGGTTGACAAAGACATAATTTAACGAGCCCACGTGATGTATGCGCATCATTGCATGTCTCTTTTTGAATGGATATACATCGAAAAGAAAGGATTAAATATAAAATAGTAGAGGGGCCAAGGACGAAAAGTAAAGCGTATATGCGTAAATTTTCAATGGAAAATTTCATAGAACTTTGATTGACTTCAGAGGCTAAGGAGATCTGTAAGGTTCTTATAAAAAATACTAAACATTTAAGAGCAATTCTACACGCTTGCTCGCCGCTGACTTCAATCAGTCCGCCTTCTGAATCACCATCTGTCTTTATGCCTAAAAGTGATTGAAGTGAGTGTGGCACAGCCAACACCAACTCACCTACCCAACATTCTGATGACTCGGCTTTGGGCATTCAGGCCTCGGTTCGCGTCATAGGTTCGACGGGGTTGTGCCTGGAGTAGGCGACTACGCTTCAGCTTCATGCCAATCAGAACGTACAGGACACAGATGGCTGTCATTGGACCGCAGAAGAATATAAATCCGGAAACAGCGAATACATGCGCGTAAAAGTCATTTTCCATCTATTAAAGAGTAAGATAATAAATCTTATAGATCAATCCAGAGAAAAGAGAGGTACCTACCGTACAGGAGTAACCATCGTCCTGATTGACCACCGAGAACTGCATAGCCTGAGGCAGAGCCAGAACGAAGGCCGTCAACCAAATGGCGAAAATGAATTTGATGGCACGCGATAACTTCGACATGGTGTGTTGCCTATAAAATAGTGACAGAGAGGGTGATTGGGCGTAAGAGTGAACGAGTGGGTGCACTGTTATACCAGATTGCCTATCAAAACTATTGGCCTACGTCGTAGGCCATAAAGCGGAAAACAAGTGCATTAAAACTTTAGTCTCAGCACTTTCATTTGTTTATGTTTGTTTGATGCTCTGTGGCAAAATCAAATAAAAGTTTAATTTAAATACAAATGGTGGGGTAACAGCACTCAGGTGTTCTTTAATAGATAACATTTTTAGTTTGATTTAAATTGAATAAAACATTTCCATCTAAATATATATATATGAAGATCAATCTATATTAATTCAGATTTATGTACCATATATTCAAATCAATTCGATTTAATTGAACATGAACACCCTTAGCATATCAGTTCTATAACTACATATCAAATAAGCAATATGCAAACTCTGTTTTTAGTGTATTCTATATCAATTCACTAAGTGCATGAATATTTAATTCGACTATTCTATTATTGATTTGTTGTTCTGTTTGCTTTTCAATTAAATCACATGGTGGCATAAAAGTTTTTCTTTTTTCTTTTTTCATTATTCGGTATTCGATAAATAGAAAAAATAGCCAAAAATATATATTCTATGCATAATTTATTATCGATGCCTATGGATTACGATTAATATTAAATTTTTAGGTGGCATTTGTGAGAATTTTATCTGCATGCCAAAGCTGATTATAGCCTTGGGCAGTATCGACAAACATATCATGTTTTTTCGGTGTCTCGTATCGCATTATATTGATAACAAACAACGCTGTTATCATGATGAGGTATACTAATTAGGAAGTATATTAAATGTCTGTTAATTAGGCACATATTAAAGCTATGACAGATCTATTATAAGCGACATTTCAATATGAATATGAATATGTGTCTCAATTCTCACATGAAGTGTGTTAAGAATTATTTATATTTTTCCTTGAATAATATATTTAAAGGTGTCTCTTCGCTATTTAGGTGCTAGTAGCTTACCGAAACGGATGACAAATGGCAATATACCGCTCCACAGTGAAGGCCGTTATGGTCAGTACAGTCGCATTCGCAGCCATTTCGGAGAGCACGCTCTCTAGAATGCAGATGCCGTCGGTGAAGGGATAGGCATTGGGACACCACAAATTGTACAGTTCCTTGGGTATACCTAAGCGAAGAAGAGGAAAGAAAAGAGTGATGAAATGATATCGGGGCTGTAATTCATTTCGCATATGCAACGTAATCCCCAAGCTGTAAGCGGATTACAGCGACTTACCCGAGACGAGCAGTATCAGGTCGGATACGGCCAGATTGAATAGATAAAAATTTGTAGCTGTGTGCATGAAATTGTTACGTGAGATTACAATGCAGGTGATTAGATTGCCCAGCAGTCCGGCGACAAAGATGAGCGCATAGCAGATGGTCAGCACAATGAGCAGCGTGGATATGGAGGCAATCCCACCGGTTACTGTGCCATCGGTTACCACTGTGGCTGTTGCTGTGTTGATTGTTGCGGTTAGATTGGAGCCAAGCAGATTGGTTAACAACATTTCCTGCGTCATGTTAAGACGCTGTGCGAACTCTGTTAGAAATTTATCATTTTGCAAGAGCAGCAGCTCCGGGCTGCCGCTTGGATATGGATTCAGATTCAGATTGGGATTGGGATTGGGATTGGAATAGGTATTGGTACTGGTATGGGTGATGGTAGGCATCTGCTGGGGATGGGTCAATGTATGAGCCATGAATGATTGATTGAGGCCATCATCATCAGCAGCAGCAGCAACAGCAGCAGCAGCAACATGCAACATGCTGCCTCCTGCCACTTGTCAATTATTATTTTTTTCGTTGGGTTTCGGTGGTGTCTGACTGCCTGTCGCCTCTAGGCTCACTCTTTGCGTCTTATCAATGTTATTAATATAGTAGTCGATGCCTGCTTAAGCCCACTGCTTCTTGTTATTTTGGATCCTGTTGTTGTTCTTGTTGTTGGTGTTGGTGTTGGTGTTGTGACTGTGCACATGGCTGATAAGCGACATGCGACAGATGACTGAGGGCTGAGCACAGACGGCTCTCAATAATTGTGCATTCGCCTGTGAAGCAAACAAACATTAAAAGTCATTAGGCGCAAGTATGAATTTAAATTGAATCCCCCCCAAGTCAGGCCAAGACATAATAATATGCTACACTCTCACAAAATTTATGGTAATATTATGATTTAAAGATACAGAAAAAAGTAATATAATAAATTTGTATTCAGTTTTACACCATATTTGATTATAAGGACTTTAATTTACTTATTTTTCACAGTGTATTTTTATTTTTCCCTGCTACAGGTGGCTGAGTCTGTTGTGGTTAAAAGGGATGGGCTCAGCTGTTACAATGGCGAAACTGCGCAATTTGGGACTAGTCATATCTAATTTCATTTCTCTATAAATAGAAGGAACAATCTTGCATTGAATTCGAATTGTGAGTAAACAGGAAAAGATGAGGAAAACTTCGTTTTCCTGCTGCAAGACAGTAATTGGCAATGGGAAAACTTTTCATATTTTTGTGGGATTAACTTTGGTCAAAAACATTCGGTAGAATGATGTGGAAATATTACCTAAATGTGACATTTAAGTAGTGCCTAACGAAACTCCTAGAGACACGGCTCAAATACTTATCCAGCATACTGAACCTCTTTGATAAATGGAGGCCATTATTTCAACTGCTTTCTCTACTTTCCTTTGGCTTTGTGTCACGTTTACTACATGCATAAGTAAATCTTTCAGTTTTGCCAATAACAGATGCCGATACCAAACTCAATTGTCGATAGGGTCGGAGTGTGCAGACAGGGCGTTCGACATGACATCTCGGTCACAGTTCATAGAGCCAGTCTATGGAAAGAAGCAGCTGAGGGCAACGATGAACGTATTGCAGCTGTCAAAGCCCTAACTTGGCATTAATCATAAGTGCACTGAGCGAAAAATTATATCAGTTACCCGCTGTATGCGTATAAATTAAATGGTATTGACAAATTTCAAAATGTCTGCTATATTATATTTTAATAATATAGCAAATGATTTTTTAAAAAGTCTTTATATCTATATCGAAAAGATGATATTAAGAAATTTCCTTCATATTTATTCTTATTTTTTGACAGTGTAAGACGAAATTGTTTGGTATTGACCAGCGTGTGGCAATTTGTGTTAACACATAAAACTAAATAAATCGGAACGGTAAACATAATTAATGGTTAAGAGCAACTATCAAGATCATGATTGTTATTAATAATTAAAGACTGCATAAGCAGGGGCGTCACTAAGTCCCTGGACTGAACTAGGCACAACAGATTATGAAATCAGGTGAGGCCACAGCGGCGAAGAAGACCACAAAACCTTAGGGATCTAAGGACATTGGGTCCCATTCGTGTACCTTTTCTGGCTTATTGCGTCGTTGTTCATCATAATAATTGAGGAAATATAATTGAATTGCCAATTCAGGTGTGAAAGTTAAACAGGGCATGCCAAAAGACCCTAAAAAGGCCGCGATAAGATATGTTTAGGCAAGATCCTTAAGATTGTTATTTATTATTAAAAACCTACTGACAGTTTGCTTGGGTTACAAACTCCTCAAAACGCTTTAGAAGTTTTTTAAATTCTTTAAACTGTTTTTATTTTGAAATTCGTTGATAAAATTATTTTGTGAATAATTTTAAAACAAAAACTTTAAATTAATATTTTTTTGTTTTTATTTGTTTTAGATTTTTTTAAAACTTTCAAGTACAAAATCCTCACAAAATGTTTAAAAGAGAGTAGTTTTAAATTTTTATAAAATTCAAGCCTTTTGCCTCAATTATATTCAATCTGACAATTTTCTTTTAAAAGTGGCACACAGGAAAATTAATTGGTCTCAAAGAGAAAATGCCACTTTGTTCCCGAGTCGATAACAGATCAAAGTGCATCAATTGCTTACCACGAGAACAGAGAACTGCACTTAAATGGTGAATGCCAGTTGAAGCTGCAGCATTTCCATTAAATTTCCCATGTGATAGCCGCGGGTGGCGGGTTACGGGTAAAATATAACGACTAACGATAAACGGTAGTTTGCTTTGAGTCTATATTATTTTCTTTTTTTTTGGCTTGTGCCTTCTGCTTTCATTTCTGTATTTATTTATCACAATTGCATTGCCAGCACAAAGGAGTTTCTGTAGAACTTTTATCAAGCGATTTACTCGAACTTTTGGCTTTAGATTAGTTTCACACGACGTTTGCCACTTTTTCACATTCGCTTTCCACTTTTCTCACTCCACTCTTCAGCTGTGCACACAATTTCATTTGCAACTTTAAAATGCGTTTAGCAAGAGCTTAATGCTTACCGTTACTTTAAACAGTTCGCTTTAGTTAGCAGCAGCTACTAACGTGCGTGTTGTCGCGCAGTCAATGTTAGACTGAAATTCGCAGGCGACGCTAGGGTCTACGGCCACTGTTAACAGCATAACAGCATCGATGGCACTAACAGAGGCAACACAGCGCTCTCTACTTGCTGTTAGTTAACAGCTTTGCTTAGTCCTGTTAGGGCTCTCTTGCTGCTGCTGCTGCTGCTGCTGCTGCTGTTGCTGCTGTTGTCGCTCTCCGTTGTCTAGTCTGTGCTCTCTTGGAGCGTCTCAAGCATTCGTACATAATTTCATTCATAAATTCGAGTACTTTACCTTGACTTTGACACCGCAGCAGTCCATTCGTCATACTGACACACGCACACTACGAGCATGTAGTGTAGTGTTAGTGTGGTTGTGTGTGAGCTCAACATGGCGTATGAGTAATGCTGCCTATAAATGGTGAGGCAATTTCATAAAATTGAATTGAATTAAAAACTTAGATCGAGCATATTTGCTGATGTGGCAATTGAAAATGCGAAATGGCAAATGGAAAATGAAAATGGGAAAAGCTTCGAGAACGACAAGTGGAAAATGGCCAAAATGGGCTAAAGCACTTACACTTTGTTTTAATATTTATTGGTTGAGGCGTCGCCGCTTCAAGACGTTCAATTGGTTTCCTTTTCTTCTCACTCTTTCTCTCTATATCTCTGTCTATCTGGTTTGCTTTTTAGCTTTTGCTTCAGCAAGCAAAACAATCGAAACTCACGCGAAATTAAAGCCGTCAAGCGAACCTTTGCTTCATTCCAAACATAAAGCACCATAATAAATGTGTGTTTATATTTTTCCGGCTCTCCTATTTTTCAAGTATTTATTTATATAGATTTTTTTAAATACGGTACCCAAAAGCAGAAAAGTGTCCATTAAATGGATGAATAAAATGCAATCGTATGGACACGGTTTCTTTTTAGAGAAGTCGGACTGAGATTAGTCTCGTTTTGCAGTCGGGTGCGTACGACTGTTCGGTTTATTTGTCGTAGGACGCACAACTTTGTGGTCTATGCTGGCCGTCAATGTTTAAAGACCGCATATTAATCTTTTGGCCCGCGAGCGGACGTCAAATTTTGTGGCTTTTCTTGCTGTTTCGAGCCGCGACACGCGGATTCAATTCAAACTGTGGCAAATGGGTGGAAATGTTGTCCTTCTGTGGCTTTGAAGCGGATTTACGTGTTGATTTTTCTGTTTTCTTTTTCTGTTTTTGTTTTTTACTTTTTGTTTTATAGCCACTGCCTTAGGGACAAACCGCTAACAGTTTGTCAGCAGCTCGTAATTGTGTCCAAAATACGAGCTGACGCCGAGTCGAGCATCTAAATTACCCAAACATAAATATCACAACAATGAAAATTATGAGTTTTCTTTTGTTTAGATAAGAAACCTCGAATAACTGATGTAAAAACCGCGAGTAACTGATGTAATGAACGAAGTTTGACCTGGGAGTATGAATGTGTAGTGTATCAGAATTGTCGGTACGTTCAGAGTCCTCTCTTAACTGTTTTCACAATGTCCAACAATTTAAGGTATTGAGTATTATATATGTAGTTAAATCCCTTTTAAATTTACCCAAAATGAAATGATATGCAACAATAAGTTAAATTTGACCGTTGCAACTTTGTAAAAAACTGTAGAGTGTTTCAATTTTGAGAAAAAATATTGTGCCCCAACTTGAACTGTAATTTCCTTTGCCTGACAGACGTTTTCGTGAGTTAGAGATGTTCAACTGTGAATACAAATTATCATTGAGCTGATATGTATATCTTTACGATACTGTATATAGTTAAGAACAATATGAAGCACAATCTGAAGAACATCTTGAATTAATGTGGCGCAAATAATCGCTGGCCATAATCTGTAGATGTGCTGTGTGGATTATTCATGAGTGCAGATATTGTCTCAACTTGTGGTTGGCCAATGGAAATGGAACAAGCTTTATCTTAATCTTCATTTTATACAATTTTCCTGGCACTATTTAATTGCTCATACGCCACATTGGCCCACAAATCTGCGTAAACCTGCAGAGTAGTATTTGTTGGCCAATCTCAGAGCCAACACAAGTCAAAGCAAACTGATTAGCATAATTTCCCCTTCGGATGCTGTGAGCACATGTCAGACAGGACACACACTATGTGAGCTGCGTTCTCCTTTGATTCGACCTAAACAAAGGGTCTAACCACAGAGTTGATGGCTCTGTTTAGCTCTGCGGTAGATCCTGTGGCGCTCATCGTGATTTACGAGTGCCAGGCGTTTAACGATAACGATTACGATAATGATTACTTTTTACCCGAAAAGGGTAAAGGGCTTAAGAAATTTTTACATTTAAAAGCAGGTCAACTAATGAGGGTACACTGAAAAATACTGCATAAAAAGTATCTACGAAATACCCATTAAGTATCTTTGAGACATTTTGAGGTTTTTGAGCATGAAGTTTCAAGTTTTTAAAATTTTGTGAAGTAATTCCAATTAAGTTCTTTCTATAGTCTTTATAATATCAGAAATTCATAGTTTCTTCATTCTGACTGTAAATTATAAATATATATCGAAATAAATGCTCAGTGTGTCGTTTTATGTTTTAAATTAGACTGAAATAAATTACGTATTATATGAAAAGTTTTGATGAACCTTACAATCCATTTCATTGGCCTCACTTGAATGTCCCATTTCACATTGCGAAGGTTCACACGACACGTTGTACCTTACGTGTAGTGGCTTTTAGGCAAATGAATGAATGAATGATTGAGTGAATGAATAGAATGTTGTCCAAATGCTATTCATTTTGGGGAATTCAATTATTGAAAAAGGCTTTGGTCGGCAGTGCGAAAGTCTCACTGCTAATCGAAGACCACAATTAGTAGTTATGGAAATTTAAAAAATTAACCCCACAATGACTTGTTGAGCCGCGTGCGTGAGTGGCATAAATCGCTTAGCATCATATTAATATAACAGTCGAGTAAGCTTGACAGTTATAACTGCCGATAGCCGTAATTTTCCTTAAAACAATTAAGTTAAAAACTTGAAGAATTGCTGTAACGAAAAGAAAAGTATATTTATATAAAGACATCGTTTCATTTTCCTGCCGCATTCTTATCTAAACAACATTAAATATTATCTGTCTACAACGTAGTAGTCTATGATTTAATGAGAATTTAAATATGAATGATGCCACAGGTAGAGTCCTTGAGGTAAGTAAACTTCTATTGTATCTATTTCAAAGGCATTTAATATCAAATATTTATGCGAAGACGAATGAAATTCAAGCCGCACTTATTGCCAAGAAACGAGAATGGGAAAGTGGGAATCATTTTTCCATTGTCCGCAGGAAAAGCGGTAAAGCAGATAGGGAAATGTGTTTGCATATTCAGAGTCAAATATTTTTTGTTGTAACTCAGAAATATTTAATTATAGAAATAATATTGCAAAATATTTACAATGCTCTATTGGGTGTATATATTTAGTAGATATATTTTATAGGGTAGATGGCGTGGTTGGGTGCAGTAGGGTTGCTCGAACTGCAAATGACTTTTTGGCCTGAAATAAGTTGAGTAGACCATAAAACTAAATGAATTGAAAACTTGCACAAAAATTTGACTCGAGCTGCAAAGGACAATGACAAAAAACTTCAAACAGCACCAAAATAAAAAGACAAGAGAGGGGCAAATGGAGAGCCAGAGGAGAGGCAGAAAAAAAATAGATGAGAAAACAGAAAACAAACGTAAAGTGAACTCAAGGCGACTCCCTGCTGATGTCATGTTTGGGTCTAATAAAGAAAACAAACCCCGAAATTCAACGTACTTCAATGAGAGGGAGCATACCACACTCCCAAAAATAAAAAGAAAGAAAAAGAAAATCATTTCCATTGCTGACTTAAGCAGAATTAGAAAATTGAAAACTGACAACCGACAACCGAGGACTGACAACCGTCGACTTACAAGAACTGTGGAAATCAACTATGCGATTGCTTTTCCAACGTCTAGTGGCACGTGCTGCACTCAGCGTGTTTGCCAGTGCCAGTGTCACACTGCAAGGGATACTTAGGGATATCTATCCCTACTGTTGGCTTCTCCCCATTGATGGGCTACATTGTTTGTTTGCTTAGGACGTTTGTTTTTGTTTTGATTGAGTGGGAAATGAAACGTATTCTACAGTATTCGCATGTAGATTGAGTGTTGCAATGAATTTGGCGTTCGTATTGTGCCATTTCGAATATTCATTCAGTCATTCAAACGACTCTAAACTGAATTGCAAGTCTCACTCCATTTCACTCTCCATCATAACAGAATCTATCGTCGCATCTCTCTCTGTCTCTCCCTCTCTGTCTGTCTGTCTTTCTTTCTCTGTCTCTCTCATACGTTTTGTAGACTTTAACTTTTATGGCTATCTGATAAATTTGTCTTGCATGGTCATAAAACTAACGGCTAACAAACGCCCAGTGGACCCATAAAATCTTAACAAACTACCATAAAAAACATCTCTAGCTGAACCTATTGCAGGCTGCACGACTGCAACATGCCCTGCAACTGAATACGAAGCCTATAGATCTGAATCTCTCTAATAAAGAGTGTGTAGTTTCCACTCTGTTAACTAACATTCATTTCTATGCTAGGCTACTGCTGATTTACAGTTTTAGAACGACTGCAAACGGCCTTACAGCATTCTGTTAAATAATAAGCAAAGGCTTTTTAATTTGTGTTTGAAGGTAATACATTTTATAAATGTTATCAAAATATATTTTTATTTTTATTTATTGTATAATATTAAATAATTTTTCTTAAATGAGTTTTAAAATTGTGAATTAATAACAAAATGTGTATCCCACAAATCTTCACAGTTTACAGATTATAGCTCATAGAACCAATTTCAGTTTGTCCATTTGAACTGTATACAACCAATTTGTTAGTAGTATAGCTTGATATTTGGTCAAATGCCACGCAGACTGGCTCTGCTCATAGCGTCAAACCCATGTACATAACCTCGAAAATTGAATTGTTTGTTATATTTGTGCATTGGCATTAATTACAGCCATGTCAAATAAAAAGGCATTCATTAGCTTCTGCCGCTGTGGCATATGTAATTGTCTGTGTTGTAACCACGCAGCATTTCTATATGCCACTAAATAAGATTAAGTGCATGCCACACAATATTAACTAAATTTGCATTTTCATGCTCCCAGACGCTCCCCCAAAACGTACCAGAGCGAGCGAGACAGAGCGAAGCAGACAACGCGAACAGCGCGAGCATCGTTAACAGCGGCAGCGCCAATAACAGCGACAGAGACAGCGACAGCGCCACGGGTCTGTTATTGAAAGCAACCGGTAGTTCTTGCGGCAACAACAGCTGCTCACTGAACGTAAGAGCCGTCTGTTGCGTCGCTGTTAATGTGATGTTTGGCAATATTGTTGGGCTGCATGGCCAGTTCAGTCGCTGTTAAACGGATGCTGCGGTCAGTTGTTGTCGTTTTCGAGCAGCTCGTGGACCAACGTATCGCAAATGTTGGAGTGCCGTTGCATTGAAAAAGCCATTTTTCTACGAAAAACAGTAATAATAATTAATATTGAATTATAAAAGTAAATTATAGATAATGGTATTGTTAAACAAATCTGTGTTATGTAAAAGCACTTGAGAAAAAATATGAGAAAAATGTAATTAAAATTAATACATATATTGAAAAGAGAAATATAAATTTTGGGAATTTTGAAAATAGCATTTATTTATGTTGTTATATAAAAGTGAAGTAAACAAGTTCAGGAACCCTGCTGAAAGCGGCAAAACAATGGCTAATTAACATTATAGCGAGTTTTCACTAATAACATATGAAATTTGTTTGTGTTGAAAGTATTCCAAAAAAGTGCAAACGTATTACCGAAAGTGCAATGCTCGCCAAAAATCAAAAATTAAAAATCAAAGTATACAAAACAAAAGTTCAAATCCATTAATACAACAAGAGAGAAGATGGAAGAGAAGAGAGAAAAAAACACAGTACAAAACGAAATGCAAAAATAATAACAAAATGCATATAAATTTAACTTAAACGTGTTTTAAATGCTCAAACATTATGCCTGATTAACCGAGATCCGCAAAGAATCCAACGAAATACTTATAATTAATTGACTTTAAGTCGAAATTTGCAAAGATTATCCCGAAAGCCAGTGCCAGTGCCGGTGCCGTTCATCTGATATTATAACTGTCTGATGGAAGTCTAATCGAGATCTGGTCGCATCCGATCGATAAACTCAACCATTCATTAGACCAAATCAGTGCAAACATCATGTTCATAAAAATGTCAAAATTAAGAAACAGTGAGGAGAAAAAACAAACACGAAGACATAAAAATATTCGTTCAATAAAAAATCTACAGGGCGAAATCAATTCGATATGCAAAAACTTAGCTCGATACCAAAAATAAAATATAAATAAATAAAAACAAATAAACACTTTATGGTCATCGCAGTTCCATAATTTGTTACTTTGTTTCCAATAACAAATGTGCCAACACGGGTAGCTTAGGTTTTTGGGAAAGTATTGCAAAGGCTGTGGTAGATGTGACAGGTTCTATAAAATGATTATACATATCTATAAAATATAATCCCAGGTATCGTGTGATAAAGTGTAAAGTGGAGTAAACGAAAGTGTAATATTTAAAGGTGGGCGGATCCGATTTTTGATTTATAAATCAAAGTTTATCAACTCAGATTATGGATTATATAGTAGACGTTATGTTGTATCTGTACGAAGTACTCGACTTTATCTTGAATTTATTAGTACTTTTTTGGATGCGTCGCACGAATGCGATTCCAATTTGCCTAGTTCGAGCTGCTAACTAAAGACACGCCAACACACACTAAAAAAGAAGCAGCGATACCAAAATGATAATAGTTAATGAAAACGATACAAAGCTCGAAAACCAGTTTGATACAATAATAAAACACAATTCGACAAACAACATTCTTGGAAACGTGCATATTTTGTATAAATATTTATAACATGACAATATTATATATTTTTTTACTTCAATAAATTTTTTTTTTGCCATTTTTTGAGGTTTTTTTACACTTATAATAATAATGTCATCTAAAAGCTGTTAGTCGCCTTTTTACGACAATGTGTGTCTTGAATGAATAATTTTTTTATATTTTCGAATATTACGCACGAATTGATAAAGAGACACAACATCATATCATCTTTTTCTGGGCAAGAGTTCGGCTCTGACATTGAGGCCTTTGGGGTGAACTCTTTCTAATAGTTTAAGCTAGGGTATACCCCCTAGGTAACAAAGGCAGCACAATGAGTTTAAAGACACGCCCCTTTGGGTTTAAAATATGTGTAAACTTTTAGTTATTAATGAAAAATTTTAAGCTCTATAAATAAATGAAGAGATTGATGAGGTAGAACGTTTTTTTAAATTACAAGACATCTAACGCAGTCTCAAACAAAGAACAAATGCGGTTTAGAGAATTAGTATCTTATAGTAGAGCCTTGTAAGTCGTAAAAGTGTCTCTTTAAACTCCAACAATAGCATCTCAAACTGAAAAAGCATCGTAAAAACAAAATAATACAATTTTTCTTTAGCTCTTAAAGGTGTATAAACAAACGGAAAAACTCTTTAAGGCGGGGGAAAGGCCTGTCGCTGACACATTTGATGCTTGGAATTATTTTCAATTAAATGCCGCTTAGCAATGCAAATGAATTTTCTAAGAAATCCGTCGAGGACCTAAGAATCCGCTCAAGAGAAAACAATAATTTAAATCCAATTTGTTTTGTCTAACGATAAATTAATAAGCAAACTTTTTGCGAACGAAATGAAAATTGTAAAACCCCTAATTTCCAATAATTTTTCCCAATCTCTCTGTCTCACTCTCACATAGACAAACAAATGATATTTTAACTAGAATACTCAAACACACACGGACACATCTATATAGACATACACAAGCCACACGCACAGATGGGAGTGGAGATGCTGGCAGCGAATATGTCCAACGCCGAGGGCGCTGCTGCCACGCCCCTTTTGCCCGACACTCTTACCATGTTTCACAATGAGAAATTCTTTTTGAATCTCACCCAAGTGTTGAACATATCAGCCGATAACCTAACTAATCTGCTCCAAGGACTCGAACTGGATTACCCTCAAGACCTCTTGGAGCCCTCTCCGCCCAGTATGACCAACCACATGGGTCTTTTGGCCACCCTAAGTGTTGGCTATGCGCTCATCTTTGTGGCTGGGGTGCTAGGCAATCTAATCACCTGCATTGTGATCTCTCGGAACAATTTCATGCACACGGCCACAAATTTCTATCTATTCAATCTGGCCATCTCCGACTTGATACTACTATGTTCAGGTAATGTGTAGGAATTTCTTGTCTGTGTGTTGCCCCGCTGAATTTACAACCTAACTACAGGCATGCCACAGGATCTGTACAATCTCTGGCATCCGGACAATTATCCCTTCTCTGATGGCATCTGCATCCTAGAGAGCGTGCTCTCCGAGACAGCCGCAAATGCCACCGTTCTCACCATTACCTCATTCACCGTGGAGCGCTATATCGCCATCTGCCACCCATTCAGGTGAGTTTTCTACTCCTTCGAGATTTCCTCTTGACTTGATTGATGCCACTTTCATCCCATATGTAGGCAACATACCATGTCCAAGCTGTCGCGTGCCATCAAATTCATCTTCGCCATCTGGATAGCTGCACTGCTCCTGGCCCTGCCCCAGGCCATACAGTTCTCGGTTGTACAGCAGGGACCCGGCTCATCATGTACGGTAAATGTTCCACTCAAATCACACATATGTATATATATAGTACACATATATGTAAATATATAGTAAATCTTTCCACAGGATACCCTTAGAGAGCACTCAAATGAATGCAATTTGTCGCTACTCTTGTCAAAGGATACCTATTTATTATATACTCTACACACTTACAGCATCTTTGACTATTGCAACCTGATACTATAGTGCAGAAAATACTTAGGAACATCTTTAATATGACTTTTATATAGTATGTGTTCTTATTACGATATGCATAGGACATTTAAAAGATTGAATATTTAAAGACACATTAAAATTTCTATAAAAGACTTATCGGATGAATTTTTTTAGCTAAAATATATTTTATATTAATCATTATTGCAGAGAATTTTCCAATCGTTTTAGCCGAACTATTCACACCTACTGCATACACGGTTGCTCTTTTGTTTATGTGAAATATTAAATTTGATTCTCTTCAACAGATGAATAACGACTTTTTTGCACATGTATTCGCTGTTTCCGGGTTTCTGTTCTTTGGTGGTCCAATGACGGCCATCTGTGTGCTCTACGTGCTCATTGGCATCAAGTTGAAGCGAAGCCGACTACTGCAGGCACTACCTCGCCGTTCATACGATGTGAATCGCGGTATTAGTGCACAGACCAGAGTTATACGTATGCTGGGTAAGTCAGCCAGAGGGAGCAGATAGGGTATACATTCAAGATTGATCGAATTGAATTTGAGTTAACACTACCCTATATAGTGGCTGTGGCTGTCGCCTTCTTCATTTGCTGGGCTCCGTTCCATGCACAGCGGTTGATGGCTGTTTATGGCTCGACTTTCGGCATCGAGTCACAATGGTTTAACGACGTGTTCAACATCCTGAACTATACATCTGGAGTGCTCTACTTCCTCTCCACCTGCATCAACCCGTTGCTCTACAACATTATGAGCCACAAGTTCCGTGAGGCTTTTAAGGTGAGCCCCAAATAGTGTGGACTGTTTTGTACAGTGCATGAAATTTATAGATAAAACATAATAGATATAACTTTCTTTATCTAACTATTAGTCTTGAGATATATTATAAATTTCGGAAAAAGCTTTACGATAGAGATATTTACGGCCTTTTGTTTATGGGCACAACTTCGATATCGTTTCAGGTCACACTGGCGCGTCAGTTCCGACTGTCCGGCAAGCACCAAGGCCAGGGACTGCCGCACACGTACAGTGCGCTGCGTCGCAATCAAACCGGATCGTTGCGATTGCATACAGTAAGTATACACCATGTTGTACCGAAACACAAGACTAACACTAGACCTTCTCCCACTTTCTTATTCCTGCTCCTTCTCTCCACAACTTTCTTTTTCCACTCTAACAGGACAGTGTACGCACCACAACCACACTGACTACATTGAACGGCAGCAGCAGCAACGGTGTGGCAGCAACCGCACGCAACTCCCAGCGCCTGCAACGAGGCAGCTTGGGCAGCTCGCATGCCACACTGCTGAGCACACAGAGTCGAAGTCGACAGGATCTGCTGGCGACACGTGCTGCAGCCGTGGCCGCAGTGGAGGTAGCAGCTGCCACACACCGCACCTTGCAAACACAAATCTCTCAGTTGTCCTCTGTGGGCGATGCTCATTCGCTGCTGGAAGTGGAGCTGCCGTGGCCGGAGCAGCAGCTGATGGAGCAGCATGAGATGGCGTCAAGACAGCAGTCGTCCATGGGTGCCATTGATGAACTGAGCTGTCAGTCAAGCCAGTTTGAAGTTGGCAGCAAGGCAACGAGGCCCAAGCTGACGCGCATCACGCGGCAGCACCAGAAGCAGAAACAGTTCAAGGGAGCAGCAGCAGGAAAAAATCTGATTGAAGGAGCAGCAGCCTCAACAGCTACTGAAGCTGAGGCAGACCGAGCAGCACTTGCTGAAGTGGAGTCACTGGGGGCGGCAACCAGGACTGGCACGGTGGGCAAAGTGCGCAAGGCAAAGGCCAAAACATTAAGGCCATCGAACGCACTCAAAGGTCTCAGAGCGAAATTGAGTTGGCATCGCGGCAGGCACAAGGATGTGCCTCCACATCAACAGCAGCCAGAGGACATTAACATTGCGCCATCAGGCACAGGCCGTGTGCTCTACTAGTACGCAGACATTCCAGCCGAAGTGGTGGCACACACATGGGCCCCACTGTAACTGTGATAAGAGCAGCAGAAGCAGAAGCAGAAGCATCGGCATCAGCCTCAGCAGAAGCAGCTCAATTCCAAGTTGTGGTCAATTAATATAGCCGCTTCAGTCAATATTCCTAGACTCATACATGCATAAATACTACACACGATATTATATATAATCTATTACATATACTTATGTACTTAGTCATAAATTTAGAATCCCCTATATAACATATATTGAAATTGTTACTGATCTTTTCTCTGTGTCTCTTAATAAAACTGTAGCACAATTCACTAGATTTCAAAGCTTCTTCTTTTCGTGTTTTATGAGACAAATTAAGCAGATATGCGCTAATGAATGTCACACTGCAAGAAAAAGTGTACTTCTTACAATATATCTTTTTTCATGAATATTCAAACCGGATTTTTGAATGCATAGTATATATCAATGAATTCACTTATTTTGTTTTGTATATTCTTTTAAGAACGATAAGTATATTTGTGCCAGTGATTTCTGGCAGTGTAATTTAGTTTTAAGCACAGCATGCGTAATGAGTATTTGCCACGGAGTGTGGAAAAGTGCCGCACAGTGGTTGCCTCTAAAGCATAATCCCCGGCAATTAAGATGTCTATCGGATGCATTAATTCACTATTTCGGGTTGGCGCGTCTAGACAATTTTGGGGCTCAGCGAGTGGTTTAGCATTTAGCTAACTGTAAAATGCGCATCATTCATTTTGAAGTGCCCCAAAATGTGTTTGTGTGTATGTGCTCGTATTAACATGTATATGTGTGTGCATGTATGTGGGTGCCCTTGACTAATTACAACAAGTAATTAGACGAAAAAAGAGACTCCGAGATTCAAATCGACCAAAAGATATCCAAATTGTTGGGGGGCAAATGAGTAATATCTTTTCAGAGTAGATCTCACTCTATAATGTAGCAATAGGTACAAATATATGATATATATAGCCTCAGTTTTATGACCTATAGAATCTGTTTTATTTTAATCACACCTTTGAACTATATTCAATTAAGAGTCGTATTTTTTAATTAAAACCACTCAAATAATTATATTCGATTTATTTAATATATTTCTGGTTTATTTTGTGCGCCGCAAATGCAAAAATCCAATACACCCCTTATCAGTATGTGGTGTGGGCAATAAAAATGCCAGCTGTGCACTTTTTGGGCGGTTTTAGTTTCTAATTTGTAGCTGAAGGGTTTTAATTAAGGGACATAGAGAGAGAAACTGTTGGAAAAACCACGGAAAATAAATGATGTTGTATGCATAAAGTGCAGCATGTGCCGAAATGGAAACATATTTAACACGTAGAGCGAGCTGAATGTAATTACAGCCACAAAACACACATCGTTTGGCCCAAAGCAAAAAGCATTTATTTTCGTCGAATGGAGAAGTTTTACATATTTTACAATACATTGTGGTGGAGCACATGGCAGAGGTATAATTTGGCACAATATGTTTTCTAGCTTCTAGATGAGTCATGCCGTACATCTGGTAATTCACTTAAGTATGCTAATCATATGGTTTATACGAAAAGTCTGGCCCAAAAGGCATTTCATCATCAAGTTTTTGCACATTTTCCTGCCAAAGTCAAAGGCTGTGAAATAGTTTCGATGAACTTCCATCAGTTTTATATTTGAAGTCACCGAAAAGAAACAGACAAGCCGCACAATAAATTTTAGTGCCCTTTATTTGAAATATGGCATCGAATATTTAGTATCACTTTGCCCTCAATGCGACTTCTCTGTCGCATTGTTGCCCTTCCCCTCGTCTGTCTCGATGAGCGAATCGTATCATTCACTTTACTAACCCGATAATAGGATTCTTCTTTCTTTAAATTCACCAATATGACTTGGTTTATATCTCTGTTTATACCGAAGGCTTCTACACACATACACACCCACTCACACAACCCATAAATTGTATAGAAATTTAAGTCAAGCGACACTGAGAAAGAACTCAAAATATATTTCATAACTCGAGAATAGAAGAATGAGAAACTGATTTTCATATAATAATTGGAATAATATCATGTTCGACTCATAGATCCCCTAAGGGTTTTGTTATAGAAAAATTAAATTATAAATTTTAATTTAGATAAGGTATTAAACATTATGATTTCTATTTATCCCGTTTTTTTTAGTGTAGCGGTGGGGAGGGCAACATCTAGTTCAAGCCAATAAACTCTCAATTCCATTCGTATGTATGAGCGTCCAGCTTTTGCAATTCAAATGTATTTTCTTTCTATATATGAATCCATATATAGTATAGTTATACACATATATGGTTTATCAATTGTGGGCGTTATATTATGAGGGCGTGGCCATAAACCATAAAATATTGTTGCCTACTTTTCGCGGCATTTTCACGCTGTTTTTCGCCTGAGCTAAGCGATAAACGAAACGTGCAAATTGAAATTCCCTTCTCATGTCGCCGCCTTCGTCTCTCTTTGTCTATATCTATATATCTATCTATCTCTCTCTTTTTATAGACTACATAATTAATGAACCTGCCGAAATTAGTGTAGCATTTTCAGTGTAATTTGGCATTACATAAACAGCATAGACCATTTGCATAGTAAGTAGCCAAGGAACAGCACATGGTATCAGTCTGACTCTAATTTGAAGTCCTAGTACACCCTGTAAATATTCTAAATAACCTTGAGAAAGGGTTAGCTGTACTTATAAAGTCGAATTATTGAATTTCATATGGTGTTGACATATATCTAAATAAACTTACCCATTTTAAGAAGGTTTACACTGCCAAAGTAAAGTTCTCTTCCACAGTGTTCTTTATGTCAGATACTCCCGGCCGTGGCACTATCGCATGCGTTGGTATTGATTGGGTTTCTAGTATAAATGCGAATTTCACATGCCAAACATGTCGCACAGTTCCAGTCACAGACAGCAGAGGCACGCCCATTGGGAAACACAAACATATGAGTACAATTCATGAATACTTCTAAGCGAATGCGAGTACGAGTAACAGTATAAGTCTTCCAAGTATTGGACGGGGCACGTATACGTATTTTGATGATTGTTGTTGTTGAGATTTATGCTTAAGTCTCGGCAAACGCATCAAATCTTTAGCATTTGACTCTAGACATAACACTGATATCGCTCTTTCCCACTCCCACACAAAAGCGAGTGCTTCTTCTATACCGAACACATGATGTTTGACTGTTGATGATCATTGTAGCATTTCCTTGAAAATTCCTGTCGAATTTGATTCTTGTTTCATTGTCGCAATTCACACGTTGTTAGGTGCCTTTTGGAGTGTAGAGCGAGGCAGATATATGACAAAGGAGAAGGGAGAATAGAAAATAGTATGAAATGGGGCATTGGGCGTGTGACAGTCGTAAAGTGGAATTTGATAGCAAAAACACACGGAGAAACACGCCCTTCGTTTGCCTAAATGCCAAATAAACTGCAATTCAATCACACAATCTAAAAAAGAGCCAACAAAAAGGGGCATAACCAATGGGGAAATGTAGAAACAGGATGAGAAAGGGAGTGGAAAATATTTTGTGTGTACATTTTTGCTGATAAATTCAAGACAGTTTTGATAACGGGTGAAATTATGTGCAAGGTCACCAAATACACAAAATAAAACAATGTTTCTTAAAGACCTATTAAATTATTTTCATACCAATAATTATTTCTTTGTATAATTCTACTAGGAACTGTAAAATGTTTTAAAATATAAGTTCTTGAATAAAATATGAAGCATATCTATTAAATTTATATTTGTGTTAGAACTCTAAAAATTATTTTGATTTTATTTATTTATTTCAAATTTTTTATGGCTTTTTAAAAGCAAACTTTAAGAGCCTATAGACAGAGAGACTAAAGAAATTCGCCGCGTAACGAAATCAAGACTTAACATGAACACAAACCGCATTAATTAACAAAAAGCTAAACATTTTTAAGAGCCGCGATTAAATACACGTGTTATTGTTTATTTATTTTGGTAATATTTAATTTATGCACCAGCGATTTATTGTCGTGCGACACAGAAAACGAGAATCGAAATCAGAATCCATAGCTCATACCTCTGTTAAATATAGAAGATGGAAAACCAGAAGAGCCCTTTGGTTTATTTGTGATAAGTCATAAAAAACTGACTGACAAAATAAATAAAGTACGCTACACTCTTCGTTTTACATAGATATTCACCAATCAACTCTCTTTAGCTTCGTTTGTAGGGTATATGGAATATTTTTATAGCCATTAGTACATAGGATGTAACCTGGGAAACTAGTAAGCCCGAGCAACGCCAACCAGAGCCCTAGAGGCCTGATGAAACTAAAGCTGATGCTGCGCCACTTATGTGAATGAGCTTCACATGATGTCAAACTGACTAAAATATGGGAATTGTCTCAGTTTAAAGAGAAACTTATAAGCGCTTCATAACGAGCAGGTCATTTGACTCCTATTTCTCTGTAGGAAAAACTGCAGGTCTTCGTGTAAATAACCTGAAGCGGGTGCTAATTGGCAATCGGAGGGGGGAAACTTATTGAAGTTCATAGGAAATATGAAAAGCGCAGCTAATGTGCATCTATTGATTTGATTCGTAGAAGTTGCAAATCATAAAAAAAATACTCAAAGTAAAGCAAACTGAACGAAATAATTCATTTAATGAGCGACATAACAATCCCAATCCCAATACGTATCCCAATTAATTATAAACAATTGTAAACAATCCGCCAAGAAATATCAGAAATAACCGCGAGAATCCCAAGTAAAGGCGGTACGTAAAGTGAAAATCATATGGCATATCATAACATGAATGGGGCGGATCAGACTTGGGGTATAGAGGTGAGTGCTCTTCCTGCAACGCCTTGATGTACTTATTACACCATGCATTCATCGGAAATGTGGGTATATACCCATTATATCAAAATATGCTCATAACAGCCATTAGGGTATATTTTGATCAGGTTGAAAACCAAGCGATGCAAGAAAGATTAGACACATTTGCTACAGGGTAGCCCACTGTCGACTACCTTCTTTATTTGCGTCCATACTTTTATTATTTGTATTGAGTGCATGAGGGTATATTTTTCCTTTTGGTGTGGTTGTTTCTGTGTGTGAAAAGCGGTGGAAAAGCGACTGCAACTGTATCGTCGACGTTTGCCATTTGTGCGCCAAACAATAATATTTTGATTGTGATTGTGATTGAATTCTTTTTCCCAGAAGCGTACTAAGGCCAGACATAGTGCCATGCGTGGGCTGTGTCGTGGCTGTGTCTGATGTGGTTGACTCTCACGCGAGTAGGGTGCTGGCAAGGGGGCAACAAAGTGGCATTTTATTGATGTCAACACGGAAAACAAGTTGTTAAGTCAAGCCAATTGCCGCGCAAAAGGCGAACCGAGGCGCCACTGAATCCCCTTTATGATTGAGTAGAACACTTGCACTTCGGCATTCGCAATCAATTCAAAGGCAGCAGAAACAAAACAAAATAAACACAAGAAAACAACAAAAAGTAAACAACATAAATATTATAAATAATTTAATCGTGTCATTGACTCTCTTCTGAAGGCACAACTCAATAGAAACAATAATAATCTCATTTATTCAGGCATTCGTTAGAATTTACGAATTCATATTAAAGTGTTATACCTATAGAAAGTGTAAACATTGAAAGGCATAGACTTGATACAGACTCTCTGAAAGTTCTATTACCAAAAGATAATAAAGTAATGATTCCATTGCATATTTAATTTGGACGTAGTCGCACCCCAGACATTATTTGCCGACTGTAGCTATAGCCAATAATCAATATACTATGGCAATTGCAGACATATATATATAGTGAATAAACAGTCTGGGATATATATTCCATTATTTACTCTTAATTGCGATGGCATTTCCTTTCTTTTGCATATTCTATTTATAATTTCTACGCATGTTTTGAGTGGCTTTTGAGTAATGAGAAGACTATGACAGAGACGAGGGGCAGCGGTAATTGAAAGAATTATTGCCGTCATCAGTGGCAAATACCTCATTCGTCTATAAAATTATGATTCATTGCGGCTATATGGCAGATATGTTAAATATTTTAATACCTGCATGCACGATTTATATGACTCCAATGGTCCTCATTACTCACAATATCATCCAGGGTGTACAGACTGGATATATCTGTCAGAATTATGCATTTTTTACGACCCTCTACAATTTCATTATTATTATAAACAAATATTTGAATAAATTTTTACAAAATGTTTATAATCATTTATAAAGAATTCTTCATCTTTAAGTGTTCGAAAAATTGTGTACATTTTTTAAGATATATGTATAATATAATGTCGTGTATAACTATAGTTATATTTGACAAGATACTTGGACTTGGACTTAATTATAGGCGCTGACGAAATCAGAAATCTGAACAGATTTTATTTAAAACGTTCCGATATAAGAAGGCATAATGAATTTAATGACTTTAATGTCACACAATCGGACATCTTCTGGCCGGGGACTGTCAGTTGAGCGGTTGCATTATAATTTATGAGCATTATTTATGGGAGCGCGTGCGGCGTGGGAAAACTGCGAAAGAGTTTTCCCTCGCAACTATGCGGTAATTCGCATCGAGGGAAAATTGAAACAAATGAACGGAACTGCGCTAAAACTTTGCCAATAAATGAAAGGCTTAGTGCAGGCATTCGGTGTGATAATGGTAAATGGAAAACGGAAAATGGAAAATCGTCCTACTTGGCTACAGATAAACGCGTTGCGCCCAAGACATAAACAAACTGCAAATGCAAGCAAATGAATCGAAACGACACGAATCGATTCGATTTGCAAATGCAAATGAATACTGCCTCTGAATGAAATCGAGAATAGTATCAAAGCGTTGTATCCATTGCCTTTGCTTGCTGCAGCATACACATTAAGTATACGAAGTGTTGTACATTTTTTGGCAATTCGCGCGATGCTGCGATGCGCAAATAGGCGGAAAAAAACCAAGTGAATAAAAAGTGAATTATATGAATAGCAATTCCGAAAACATCTATTGAGGCAAAAGCACAAACTTCTCTTTTCGTACAAAAAATAACTTGAAGGGGATTTAATATTTTAAATTAAAATAATGTATTCTCATATATATATATAATCTAACTCGCTTTTACTGCAACTGACACTCCATAAAAATACAAATTTGGAGTTATTTATTGCACAGTTTTAACTCATTGGCAAAATATTTATGTTCTGTTTGGACAGAACAAATAAGAAATTGCAATAAATCATATAAATGCCAGATAAAAAATAGAAAAATAACTGAAATAGCAGTTTAGAAATTTGCAACAGATAAACTACAAGCTTAAACTAAATTTAAGCATTAAATTAAGATGATAAAAACGCATTTAAAGAGCGATCCATATCTGCTCAGTCTCAGTCTTAGTCTTAGTCTCGGAGTCAGCCTTAGGCTCAGCCTTTGCACTTGCATTTGCTCGTGGCTTAAGAGTTCACTAACATTACGCATACGCTCCGTATGCCCACATGGGTACTGTGAGTGTGTGAGTGTATGTGTGTTTGTGTGTGTGTGTAGTCATTTAATTACAGACAGCCGCATCGTTAAAGACTTTTTTTATAGTACTTCTTTAGCAAGATTTTTATGGGCAGCGAGATATCAGTAGCACACACAGTCGCAGTTTTATCCCATTTTATGCATGGCCACATACTGTAATATAGAAACAAAGCCAATAAATATAGATATATATTCATATTATGAATAAATATACGCATCAGCAGTTGGATCTAGCTGGCAATATTGTTAATATTATTGTAAAATCGCTCAATCGAAAAACTTCAAAGCATAAAAATAGCGGTGGCAGTGCAGTAGTTCAGGCATTCACAATATTCAGCATATTCACAGCACTCAAAGCAACCAAAACATTTGTAAACAAAGAATGTTCATTAGTGAATCAATAGTACAAATATAAATCTATGTAAACTTGAAACATTCAATTGGTTAGAGCTCTGCTGCAATTTAGTATTCAGTCTTTAAATGTTGAAAGTGGATAGAGAAAATAAATTCAATTTCAATTTTAAAGAAATTAAATGTTGACTAAATATAGATTTCACAATTTTCAACAGTTCGTTTATATGATGAAAGTATTCACGTGAATACGTTCGGTTTTTTTCAGTCTAAACAATAGCCCACAAAATTCTTCTTTTTATATATAAGTGTGTATTCTCTCATGAGTAAAGTAAACAAAATATTCCAAATATATAAACACATTGAAATAAATAAAAGTTAATGAATCAATTTGAATGCAAATGATGAATTGTTTAGTTTTGCTCGTATATTATATATAGATTATAGAAAAGTCTATAGGTATTACAAGGATGTAATGCAGATTTCATAGTTCGTATTCTATAAGACAGCATATTTTATATTAATTTAAATACTTCCGGTAAAATTTTACCATTTTTTTTTATCTGAATCGATAGTTAAGCCATCCGCAAAGTGTCATTTCCGAGAGCCACTAATTATACCGTTCCAGGCCTTCTGCTCGTAAATAGGCGCAGCAGATGTCCTGCTTTCACCCCTTCCACCCATTTCACTTTTCTTCGATATCGCCCTTAGTTCTTCTGCTGCGTTTGACACTTTATATTTTACGAGGCGCTTAATGTGTGTTTAATTACAAGAGGATGTCGGATGGTTGGCCACTCGGTCTCCGCACTTGATTGAATATATTTGCACTGTATTAAGATTAATGGCTGTGAGCTGGGGCCACTAAAGGCGACAACTATATCCTGCTATATCCTTTCGTACAGAATAGGCTCTTCTTTTTTACGGGCACCCCATAAATAAAGGATGGCAGAGTGCGAGTTACGGTATTCCCCATGGTTTTTCCCTTTCTTGGCCCTCCTTTGCCGCATTTTCCACAGTTTGTTTTTTGGCCTGGCAACAGTGGAGCAGCTTAATGTATTGGCATTATGTATTAATCGATTGGCCAGTCGGTCGATTTGCGCTTTAATATTTTGCCTGATTCAATTAGCAACTAATTTAGCAAATTGCTTTAATTACATTACATTCCCATTGATGCGAGTTCAAACTGTGTTCATGACGCACCAAAACGGGTTTGACGTCATTAAAAAACCACCAAAAATGCAACCAATAAAGCGAAATCTTATACTATTAATACAGCCCTTTAAACACCCCGAACCCTTCTGTTTCTTGCTCAATTAGGAACTCAAGATGTACGATAGCGAATGTAAAAGTCACTACACCCAACAGATACAGGGTGTATGAGCGATGTACCACAAGTACAGGAACAGGCATAGTATTATCTATAGTATATAGGGAATATGTTGTTTATTTTGTCTATATCTATAGTATATATTCAGTATATTTTCAGTATATATTCGGTATTTACCAAATATGTTGTTAACTGTTTGAAAAACGGCTTTCATGACAGTCTCTTTTTCTGGCATTAAATTATTCTTTATTGTGTCTAGATGATAAACAAAAACTTTCCATTGACAGAGTGAAAATAGTAGACTACTGAAAAAACTGCGAAAACTATATTTTATTGTTTATCTCTTGAATTTTTCATGTTCGTCAGCATGCGTTGTAATTCAATAGACGCATGATAGATTATTCTAATTAAAATATCTTTTTCTCGGCAAACACAAAAGTAAGAGTCGAGCGAACTTGAGCTGTGTAAAATAAGCTCCTGGTAATTTTTATTAGGTTAGTTAAGTTCTATGAGAAAATTAAGATCTATTATGTCTCTTATTATATAAATAGATATATGATAAATCAATTGCAAACCCTATTAGACCCGTTATTTTAATTGGAGCCTAATGAAGAGAAACCGAATACCAGAAAAGCGGTTTATAAGAAAAATCAAAGCCGTTTAATCCGTTTAACTGTAGTGGAAGAGTGAGGCTGCTTAATTGCATTTAATATGCTTATATTGCATATTTATTAATAAATAAACAAATCAAGTGCACATTGGCCACCAACTAAATGCCAAATGCCAACAAATGACTCGTCCTGAATTCCGAAATTGCTCAACTTAGTGCAAAATGCCAAATGCGAATTGAGGCAATGAGTTTTTGCCTGCCCTAGACTGAGGACTGTGGACAATGGACGGAGGACGGAGGACTTGGACTGGCCTTGGGCCAATCAAGTGGCACTGCTGATGGTTTGGGGTAGGGTAGTGTTGGGTATGTACACTTTATTGGTCACAGGGGATAGAGCATCGACTGCCTTTAGTTGTCTTTGTTATTTAGCTTGTTGCTGCTGTTTTGTTGGCCAATTTAAACGCCTGCAGCTGTTACATTTACAGTTAGAACAAGTGATATTGCTTTTGTCGGGCATACTTGCACCGAAGGTACCGTCTCTATGAGTGCTCCACCTATAGTGTCTAATTTAATTAGATCTAGAAATCGGGCTTAATTTAATCAGTTACTGCGAGTATTTCAAAAATGGGAAGCATATAAATTGAAAGCATAAATAAATTAAAAAGGAAAAGTTGTAATTTTATTTAATACACTGTGAGTGAATTCTTTAAAGTCTAAACTAAAAGAATGCTTTATAGATTGGAAACTAAGCTTACCCCATTTGGTAGCTGCCTTTTGCAGAGTATAGAAATAAGTTGTAGTAGAACAGTCGAGTTTTTGGCCAACTGTTTTGATACGCATTATCATGTCTCGATTTCATTAAATATTAGTAAGAAATACTGTTAGACTGTCTGTCCGTCCGCCTCCTATACGTTCTGTCTCTGTCTGACTATTATATCTAACTATGGGTCGATACGTAAGTTTTGTGACCTTGTTCAAGTCTTTAAAACGGCTTTAATACGATGATTGACAAACAACAATGGGAAATCACTAAAGCGACATGGTGAATTGGGTATAGAGGGTACGAATGGAGGCGTGGCAACAATTTACGAGCGAGCATCAAAAACGAATAAAATCGAAATCAAATAAATCGCTTGACATTTGCAGCGACAGATTATCAACAGTCCAAAGCAAACTGCAAAATATTGCCATACATCACACATACAGTATGCAGATGTGTGCGTAAGTGAGTGTGAGTGCGAGTGTGAATGGTAGTGTGTGCGCGTGATAATTTAACGAGCCTTTTCCCAGAGTGAAATTTATGCAATTCCCAGCGCTACCATACAAAACGCTGTCATCATTTTCGCACATTTTCTGCTTCCGCTCTGCTTGAGCGATTGGGCTGTTCAAAGCAGATCAATTGCCTTTATACGTCGGGATATGTATCCCAATATTTGTATACATATACTATATGTTTGTGTCTATATGTGGTACACTGCGCAAACATCATAATCAGTTGGTAAATTCAATTCGAAGTCGTAAACAATTTCATTTAATGACCTGCTGACGCCATTTGTAGCATGAGCCCCTCTCTAAACCTCTATATCTCGGTTGCTGTAGTTCTCTCTCTTACTTCCTCTCTCTCTCAACGTCTATCTTTCTCATTCTTGGCCAAAAAGTGTCCACAAAACGCGCATAAACAAAACATGATGTCCTTTGCCTTGGGATTGGCCCATAAACAGCCTCGGCGGCATCAAAATCTCTGGAACATAAAAATTGCGGCTCAAGGCGTAGTACACCGTTCAAAATTAGGCAAACATAGCGCACTTTGTTGTCCATTGCCATTGCCATTTCCACTTCCGTTTCCGTTACGCACAATTTCCATGAAATTTTTTGTAGGTCAGTCAGTCGCAAAGATAATAAACCAATAATAAATATGTTTAGAACCCAACTTGATGCTGATTTTTATGTGAAATTTTCGTATACAAATACAGAATTTACCATTACAAGGTCGAAAACAACGCAATTTCTGATTAGAGTGAGATCCACAAGTGAAAAAAATGAAATTCGGGTTATAGGAAAAATTTAAATACTCTACGACATCCGAAGCTTCTAATTTCTAAGTAGATATAAATATTTCTACTCGAAATTCCCGTTTATATTGACCTTCAGATACATTTTTTTCACAAAATTTCCCCACATATGTAATATAACACAGTACACTTGGTTGCAAATGTTTTTTGCTGATATCGTCTTAAGTACCAGGTAATCAGGTGTTGTAGGCAGTAATTGGGCCCTGAACGTGACTAGGGGCTGGACCCGCTGCTGTTTAATGCAGTCTGAGTAGCGAGAGTACCAGGCGATCAGAAATTACAGGCTGCCACTATGAGCAGCTGAGTAAAAGCTTTCGCAGTGGGCTTTATGTACACTCAGCTCTCGCAGGTGAGTGTGAGAGGAAAAGCACGATCTCTCTGCCAAAATGGAACGGCACTTTTCTCATAAGCTTCGCAACTGAAGAGCGCACAATCAACCCAGAAAACATTCTACTAATACTAGTTAACAAGCTTATAAATCGTTCATAGTTTACTCAAATTATAATCATATTCACAATTGATTCACATTTAGCAATACTTTTAGCCTAGAGACTAATCAAAATTCAGTTTTGATGTAGCTTTTTACATAAATGTTAATATTTTACAGGGTATCTTGAGCAACGCTGTCGCTCTCGCTCACTGGATGCTGTTGCTGACCTTTGACTGCGCCACATAGTTCTCCAGCCAGTCAGCAACTGGCTGCTGGTTGAGCTCCAGCCACTTGATGTTGGCCTTGACCGTCTCCAGTGCCTGTTGACGAGCTGTGGTGCCAGCGCCAGCCTCTGGGTATTTGGCAAAGAACTGCTGCATCTCCTCGAGCTTTGTTTGGGTGGCAAATCGTGCCGTAATTGTGGGTATGAGTCGGCCCAGAGTGCGCTCATTAATGCCGAAGCGCTCGACGAGCTGTGGCCAGTTCTGCCGCACATAGTCCCACACAAGACTGTGTCCTATCGGATTGTTGGCAATGTAACCGAGCAAATTGAAGTAATCCTGGCGCTTCACATGGTTTTCATTCTCGGCGAGCTTTAATAAACGCTGCAGCAGCCAAGGCACTCGGACTGCACACAGCGCGGTCATCAGTTTCAACTTCTCCTGAGCATCGGGCTCGGTCAGATAGAGCTGCCACATCTGATCCCAGGCAGCCTCAGTGTTGACCTGCTCCATGCCATAGTAGTAAATGACATCACGTACATCGGGACTTGGGCGAGTCTCCGGATTCGCCAGCCATTGGGTGAAGCTACTCTTCGCCTGCTGCAGCGTGCTCTCATGCCCCATGCTGCAGGCAGCACTTAGCACCTTAATGCGCAGCTTACTGTGAATTAAATACGGGGTATTAGTTGCGTCATATAAGACAATTGACTGTATGCTTACTTCTCCAGATGCGCCTCACCCACAGTGAAGGTGAGCTTCTCCACAATTGGCGTGAGCAGTTTGCGCGCATAGGTGACAAAATTCTTGTAAAGATTGGTATAGTACACACGATTTCTGAGCGCAGTAAGTGCGCTAACGCCCACGCTCCAAGGCACATAATCTTCCTCCTTCTCCAGGTAAGTGCTCATTTCCAGCGCTATAGGATAGCTCAATTGGGCTGCATCAGCCAGTGCATTGGCATCGTTAAGCAGGTGCGCACGATCGGCTGTGCTGAAGGTCTCCCGCGATGCCTTCAGTGCGGCACTCAGCGCATTCCATTGCTCCTCGGCATAGTTGACGCGATAGTAGCCGAATTGATTCTTGTTGAGCTTAATCCACGTGGCAGTGCTAGGTATCGTGATGGTCGCCTGATTGTCGTTGTAGTTGAAGATGGTAGACTGCACGGTGCTATCCGCGCTGCTGGTGTAGGTAATGGGTATGGACCAGCGATAGCTAAAGAAGAGCAGAGGAGAACGTAAAGTAAATAAATAGGGGCATTTGGTGGTTGCGTCTGCTCTCAACTTACTTGAAGGAGGATGGCTCCACCTCGACATTGTAGTCATCCTGATTGGCGAGGAAACGTTTCTGTGTCAGCTTGTAGATGATGCCTTCCTTAACCACATTCACCACGGGCAAACCCATCTGCTCAGTCCATGTTTGCATAATCAATCTGTTCAAGAAACACCGGAGATTTGATCAGTTTGCTAATCTTACCAGTAGCTCCATGCGACTTACTTGACATCGAAGTCGAGACCCTCCTCCTCTTCAACAGCTGTCAGATAATCCTCAGTTGTGGCCGTGGAGTACATATGGTTGCGAAGGTAGCGTGTGGTGGCATTTCTGAGCTTTTCCTCCCCCACTAGCTGCTCCAGCATGCGCACCAAGGCTGCGCCCTTGGAGTAGGTTATGGTGTCAAAGTATTCCGTTATCTCTGCAGGACTCTGAATAGATTTTACAATTGGATGCGAAGCGAGCGTGGCGTCAATCTTGAGCACTGGATGCAGTTCCTCAGTAACAAATTGATTCATCTGACAATAAGAAATGCACGATTTATAAAGGAGACAAGGCAAAAGACTTAGGCCAACTTTACCATATCCCAATCTTCGTGCATATGCTGCACGCCTTTGTACTCTATAAAGGAGGCGAACCCTTCATTTAGCCAGAGATCGTTCCACCAGTCCATGGTAACCAGATTGCCAAACCACTGATGCGCCAGCTCATGGGCCACCACAACAGCAACACGTTGCTGATTTACGCTGGAACTGGTGGTCTTATCGAATAACAAGGCTGTTTCCCTATACGTGACCAGGCCCCAGTTTTCCATTGCACCCGATACAAAATCTGGTATGGCAACCATATCCAGTTTGGGCAGTGGATATGATATGTTGAAGTAATCGATATAGTAGGCTGTCACACCAGCGCCAGTGTCCAATGCGTACTGTGTCTTGGATACCTGTGAGGGTGGCGCATAGACGCGCATCTCAATATCGGTATTTGCGACTTTGGTTGTGGTGTATACAAAGTTAGAGACTATGAAGGCGACCAGATAGGTGCTCATGGGAACAGATTCCTTGAAAACTACCTCCGTGATATCACCGTCAACGTGTTCATACTGCGATAAAGATTAAATTCGATTAGATAAGGTTAAATGATTAAATGATGGATGAATTGTGTAGGCTTACGTCGACTGGCATGTTGGATAGCACATTGAGATCACTGTTGGTCGGCTTGGCAATGGTGATGTGGAATTGTGCCTTCATGTGTGGCTCATCGAAGCAGGGGAAGGCCATACGAGCGTAGGTGGGTTCAAACTTGGTGCTGGCAACGTAACTAGAAAATAAGGCAGAGGGTAAGTTGAAGTATATTTATGGGATTTTAGCTAAAGTAAGCTGCATGCATGGGCTATATCAGTGGATAGATCGGGTCAAACTGCATTGCTACCTGGTGCGATTGTTGACCTTGTCGTAGTAAGAGCTCTGATACAATCCCGTAATGCGATCCGCCAGCGAACCATTAAAGTTCAGCTGCAATGTATAGTTGCCGGTTGCGAGTGGCTCTTCCAATTCGGTGACCCAGTACTCGTAGTCCGGATAGGCAAATGACAGTTTCGGTTTAATATCAGACAAGGGCGCCCCGGATTCATCCAGTTTCTCCAATTTGCCATGGCTCACATTCAGCTGCTTGATGTGCACTGGTATGTAGGCTATAGGGTTCTCCACCTGTAGATTGATGCTAATGTTGCCTGTGTAGCGCTTCTCGCTCAAGTCTGGCCTTAGGTTGAGGTTGTACTTCCGAGGCTTTAGGCCCTTGGGCAAACGGAAGCCCAATTGTTTCAGTACTTTGCTCGCAGCACGAATTTCTGGTGCAATTGCATTAATAGTCGGCATTTTCTTTGTTGCGGGCAGTTGTGTAGTGACTGAGCGATTATCTGCAGTTATTGGTGTGTTATCGATTAATTATATGCAGTTTGCAAGCGAGCAGCTCAACGAACAGCTGTTCTGTTCGCGTCAGCAAGCTGAATGCTACAGAACTAAAAAAACTAAACTACAACTTATCGATTACGTGCAGATTTGTAAACAAAGCC
>JBANCZ010000307.1:0-41990 GCA_037040025.1 Sphaerogastrella javana | reverse complement strand
GTTTTATTACTAGTCTATTTTCATATCGATTACCGATATCACTTACAGATTAATGATATCGGTTATCGATATTAATCATCGAAATCGATAATCGATAAAATAATACAGCACCGAAAATACCATACTGCTCCGAAAATCCATATCACACTAGAAATACTCTACTCCTTAGAAAATACTACATTGTAAAATGATACAATTATTAATATTTATATCTTAAAATAATACAATAAAAAAATGAAGTTCTATGCTTCACTCTTTAGAAAAAAGCTGTAAAATCTTGAATAATTCTCATTAAAACCCAAAGAAACTTTACGTATAAAGTTATCATGATATTATATGAAACATTTCTATTGTTATATATGGTATATGATAGTCAAGGTTATGATCAAGGTCGCATGAGAAAGGGGCAGGGGGAGGGTATTCCTCAAATTTGTTATAGATTGATTGATCAGTTGTCCCAACAATAAAAAAAACGCACAAAATTTGTTATAAAATACTTAATAAATGTTCTCAGTTTGACCGAAAAAACGTGAGAATTTGAACAATTAGCGCGAGGCTTGATTATTGCGGTCAATGCCACGCCCACGCCCATGCCCATGCCCATGCCCACAGCGCCATGCCACAGACCCAGGCAAAGTCCACGCCCACACAAACGCCCATGCGTACGCCTACAGCATAAAGAGCTAATTACAAAACCAAAACAAACAATGCCATATGGACGCACAAGGGATGGGGAAAGGGGAAAGTGGAAGGGGGAAGGGGGAAGGGGGGTTGAGTTGGGCCAGATTTATACGAAAGTGAAATGCTTATCAGTGTGGCACAGACAGTGCAGCAGCAGCAGCAGCAGCAGCAGCAACATTAATGAAGCCATCGCATACGCGCATCACGTAATTATGTCTCTCTCTCTCTCTTTCACTCTCTCTCTCTCCTTTTCTCTCTCCTTCTCTCTGTTTGCTCATGGCTTGAAAATTGATGATTTTCATTAACGACAAGTTAATAACTTAGGCCGCAGCCCAGAGCCTGCGACCGCAGCATCAATGGAAGAGGGAGAAGGAGAGGGAGAGGGAGAGGAAGAAGGAGAGGCAGCGGCAGAGGCGTCGACAGAGAGGGAGAGGAAATGGCATCGGCAGCAGTTTGGCGACTTCATTATCGATAGCAATCGCAAGGCAAATAAAAGGCAAGCACACGCACACACACACACACACGCACACAAACAAACACGCACACGCACACGCACAATGTATATAAACATTTATTTATATACATGCATATGTGTGTGCATATAAACATTTATTTATATACATAAATGACGCCTGCTGTTGGCTTTGTTTTGATTTGAAAACCAAAAAAAAAAAAACAAAAACAGAAACCGAAAATAAAGAACAACATAAATAAACAATAAACAATAGGAAGGAATGGCAGCTGCTGGCAAATGTGTTGCCAAGTGTACAATAGAATGACATGAATCGAAATGATATGGAATAATTTTTGCATGTTTATGCAAAAGCATTTGGGCAACACGCAACATGTTGCTGAAATGGCAACAACAACCACCTGCAAGCTGAAATGTTGCCAAGCTAAAGAAACGAAGCGCTCGCAGCATGTTGCCAAACACATCGCGAGAGAGAGAGAGCGCACTGTGAGAGCGCAAGCGAGAGCCGTGGTGAATTTGTGGGAGAGCAACCAAACTCCAAGCGGCAGCAACATTTGTGGATGCTGTGCATGCTTAGCAACATATGTTGCCAGCAACAAATGCAGACAATATACCAAACGATCAAAACGCAGCAACAAGCAACACAAACACACAAACACAAACACACATTCATACATACACACACACACAAACACACACACGTGCACACACAGAGAGTGGTGCTGACTTCGTGGCTGCTGCGCGTGCTTCGTGCACGACGATTACACAGTCGACTGTGAACTGGCAGCCCGACTTGACGTAACGAAGACCGACGACGACAACGACAGCGACAGCGACAGCGACGCCTACGCCGACGCCGACGACAGCAACGATTTGCCGTTTAGCCTACGCGATTCGTGCGCGATTTAAAACGCCGCAGAAGCAACAAAACGCGCGTAAATACACACGAAACGCCTGCGCGTGCCGCTTATCGCGCGTTCTAACAAAATATAAATTATTCAAAAATTTATAATTCTATAAATTATTTAAATAAGTGCAAACTATTAATTTTTTTTTTACATTTTGTCCGTTAAGGCATTTTTTTTTTCGTGTGAATCCAGTGCAGTGACTGCCGTTGTGTGGCAAGTGGCAAGTGGCAAGTGGAAAAGTGTTAGAGCCATGCAACGCGACAACTGGCAACTGTTTGTGTTGGCCCTGGGCCTGTACTCCCTGGCCGTGGAAGCCATTCCGAACGATATGTATATGAAAATGTTCGCGAATCCGCCGGCGGAGCCCGAGGATCCCTGCTACAACGAGGACAAGGCAAGGCTCTGCATACCGGATTTTGTGAATGCCGCCTATGATGCGCCCGTTGTGGCCAGCAGTACCTGCGGCGATCCACAACCCCAGCGCTATTGCGAGTACCCAGATCCCAATCGCCAAACCACCGGCTCCAGTGGATCTATTGGTTCCAACGAGCTGCAGTGCCGCACGTGTGAGTCGCAGAGCTTTCCACCGCGCGCCCTTACCGACCTAAACAACTCGAATAATGTGACATGCTGGCGCTCTGCGCCCGTGTCACCGTTAGGTAGCGGTACTGTCGGAGACAACGTCACCCTAACACTCTCTCTGGGCAAGAAGTACGAGCTGACCTATGTCAGTCTGCAGTTCTGTCCGCGAGCCCCGCGTCCCGACTCACTCGTCATCTACAAGAGCTCCGACTACGGCCAGAGCTGGCAACCCTTCCAGTACTATAGCTCGCAGTGCCGGCGCCTCTTTGGACGCCACAGTCGCACCACTGTGACCAAGCACAATGAGCAGGAGCCGCGCTGCAGCGATGCCCATCGGCATGGACACGACGGCAGCGGGGGGTTGGCATCGCGCATTGCCTTCAGCACGCTGGAGGGCCGTCCCTCGGCTAAGGATTTGGATGCATCGCCGGTGCTGCAGGATTGGGTGACGGCCACCGATATACGCATCGTCTTCCATCGGTTGCAGCAGCTGCCAATGTCGGCCCATACAAGCGGCACCAATCTGCGTAGCGGCAAGTACAGCGTCCAGCTGAATGGCAACAACATTGAGACGATCAGCTCTTCATCACCACCGTCGTCCTCCTCCTCATCCGCAGTTGCCGCTACTGCATTGGCCACTACCGGATTGCATTATGCCGTCTCCGATTTCTCGGTGGGCGGGCGCTGCAAGTGCAACGGCCACGCATCCAAGTGCTCCCCGGATGCCAGTGGCCAGCTAACCTGCGAGTGCCGTCACAATACGGCGGGACGCGACTGTGAGCGCTGCAAACCCTTCTACTTCGATCGACCCTGGGGGCGTGCCACGGCGCGTGATGCCAACGAGTGCAAAAGTGAGTACCCATACCACCATATAGTTTACCTATACACCCATACACTATTCAAAATTTGATAGAAGTTTTTTATTTTTTAAGCATAGTTTGTTTTTATGTACTTCTATGTACAAATTTCAAAGATATGGAAGATATATATAGTAGATAATATATACATTTAATGCTATTCCTATATGATCTAGCTAAATTAAAACCTTGTGATTCAGCTTCATAATGCTTGCTTTAATTTGCAATTATTTTGGGAGAGTTTCATTACTCTTTTCTTGCTTAGCTTGTTTTTTTTATTTTTCCGAGAGATTATAGAATTTGATTACACATTTGTTTAGTTTTAAAAAGGGGTCGCCCCCTTGTCCCATGACCAAGAGCAAAACCAAGGCGAATTGCATGGCATGGACCAGCTCGTGCCATGGTAAAAGTAAACAGAATGAATGGAAGGATGCGGGTGCGGGTCCGGGTGCGGACTCAGGGATGGGTATTGGCGATTGAAGTCGATGGGGTTGTTGTTGACAGAAAGAGGTATTGGCTTAAAGGAGGCGGCAGTGTGGGTACGGTTTGTGGGTGTTGGGGAGTGAGGTGCAGCTTAAACGACTCAATTTCAATCCTGACGACGTCGCCAGTCGCGTGTGTTTAGTTTTCGACTTAGAATTTTGGTGATGGCGCCGCGTCCAAGGGATGCAAGTGGGCGTGGGAGTGAGCGAGTGGGTGGGTGTGGCGTGGGGGGTTGTGTGGCACTTGACTGGGGGGTGGTTGCTCTTTTTGGGCGCTTCATAAACGACAATTTCAATGCCAATGGGAATTTTAAAAGAAGGTTGTGTATGGTGGGCTGAGGGGGTGCCGGGAGAGGGTGTTGTTGGTGCTGGGCCAAGGCAGGGCATAATGTTTGTGCAGCGGATTTGGCTTAAAACATAATTGAACAACTTTGGACACGTGTAGAGTACGTAAACGATAGCGTTTTCAATCTTCAATCAATTGGCAACTGTTGCAGCAACCCTCGCGTAGATTTTTTCAATCAAGTGCTTCTTACCTTCTTTGCAAAGGCCAGGCAATAAAACATAAAAAAAAAACACACACACGCAGAGAAAGAAAACAAGAGAAGAACAAAAAATAAATAAACAAAGTACATGCAATCAATTCCTAAACCCAAAACCCAATGTCGCTACTCAAAGCGAAGGAAGAGAGAGGCAGACCCTCACAATTAACCCTCGCAAAAACACGCTGAGCTCGAACAATAAACGCGAATTTAAGCGAAATTAATTTGATAAGCATTTTGTAAAGAGCTCGAGCCGAAGCTCGAACCGTAGCCGGAGCCGGGGTCCGATCCAGAGCCCTATAATAATTTGTGGCACGAGGAATTGCAATCTACACCGAGCACTCACAATGCCATAAGAGAGGGAGAGGGTGAGTGAGAGGCATAGTGAGAGGCTAAGCGAAAGTGAGAAGGAGAAGAGAGAGAGAGAGCGAGAGAAAGAGAGTGAGAGAGAGGGAAAAAGAGACGGGGTGAAAGGAGGGCTCACCAGTTACTTGGATTTGATTTGCTTTCGTTTTGAAATCAATTGCGAATTTTTTTGAATTTAGTCATTTATTGCATTTCATATGATCTGTAATTCCTTAATTTTCATTTTCGCTCTCTTCTTCTCGCTTTCCTTATTCGTCTGCCTCTTATTCTCATTCTTTTATCATTAGAGGGTCCTTGTCTAATTTATGTTTGTACAGGTGAATATGCTTTCATGAGTCCTCTCACTCGGTCTTACTCTCCTTCTCGCTCATCATCTCACTCTCTTTGTCTCTCTCTCTCTCTCTCTCTCTCCCTCTATTCTCTCTTTATTTAGTCTCTCTAAATTCCGCTTTAATCTACTGCTGTTATTTAAAAGGTACGAACACCCTGTCTTTCTTCTTCCATATAAATATGAGGTATCTCTAAGTTTCTCATTAGCTATTCTTTCCCTCTCTTTTTCTATGACTATCTCTATCTCTCTGTCTCTCTCTTTTGCTTGTTGTCTATCTTTTTCATCTAGTTTGCTCTTTTTGGTCTTGTATCGGTTGAAGAGAGAAGAGTAGAAAGTGGAGTTGTAGAGATTGAAGAGCGAAGAGGGAAAGAGTAAAGATTGGCGTCTCTTGTGACTGCCACATGCCATACATCCCACAGCAACAACAATGAGATAAGCAATGCAATTTTTTAATATATCGTGAAGCGAAAGAGATGGCAAGAGAGTGAGAGACAGAGAGAGAAGTTGTTTAGTGCATAAATCACAGTTCAGGAAAAAAATTGGGCCTGCATAAGGCACAAAGGGCATGGAGTACGGACAGGCACAAAGAGTGACAGAATCAGAGACAGAGAGAAAGAGAGATAGAGAGAGACAGAGACAGAGTTCGTATCAGGGTAGGGCAGGACAGGAGAGAGCAGGGCAGAGCAGAGGGCGCGACTGTTATCAGAGGTAGAACACGTGTGGCAGGCAATCGCTGCGCTTTATTAGGGTTGCAAATGCAGTGCAGGACCACGACCGGGACATGGACATGGACATGGACATAAACACGGACAAGGCGCGACCCTTTAGCAACGCCTCCCTTTGCAGCAACAGGAAAAGAGGCTGAGACAGGAACAGGGGCAGGGACAGAGGCAGGCACATATGTTGCATATGTTGCATGTTTATGGGCAAACGAAAACAAAATTAACGCTGCCAACTTTTGCCTTTGACGTTCAATGTGACCTCAACAACAACACCGACAGTAACAACAACAACAACAACAACACCAACAATAACAACAACAACATGGTCAACAACAACAACAACAACTGCAACAAGAAAAACCAGAGAGAATTGGAAAATTTTTGCATTGCGCGATTTGAAACATGAGACCCATATGAAAAAGGGGCTGCACAATTCGACCTCCTATGTGTGTGATTCTGAATGTGCGATTGTGTATGTGTGTATGTGTGTGTGTGTGTGTGTCCAATCGCTATTAGCAACTACTAATAACAACTAACGAATCCCTGGCATTATAATTGCGTGTAATACACCCGCATTTATTTACAATACATACAACCGTACATATATATTTATATATACCTAAACATATTCCAGGGATAATCCATTCCGACAGCATTGTAAGCTCCTTGGCTTAACTAAAGACTGGATTAGGTATCAAGTATAATGTTGGTTTTAGGACAATCTCTCCGTAGTTTAGAAACTGCGCTACAGTATAGGTTGAATTATAACGCCCTAAATAAGTATAATATTATTTATATAAAAAAATAATAATAATTTATTAAAAACTATAATAAAATATACTGAAAATTAGACCATCAATATTAGATTTTTTTCTCAACCTCAATTTAAACACGAATAAACAGTTTTTTGTCTAATATTTTATGTTTCATCTTAAGATAATCTTTCTTTCTGTTCTCTACGGAACACAAATCAACGGAGGTGATAATCTTAGGGCTTGACACCCTCTTTAAACCCCATCAGCAGCAAATTAACAGCATTTTATCATAATTAAAGTGCAAACCCTGTCAGCAAATGACCCTCTCTCTTTAGCACCGTACTCACCTCTGCTTCGAATCGTATTTCACTCCTACATCATCAGCTCTTCCCCAAGACCCAAGACAAAGAAATAATGAAATATGATAAATTCAAACTAAAGAAGGGAAGTCTATATAATGATGCATAAAATAAATAATTCAAATATTGTAATAGATTTTTAAATAGTTCCTTTACTTGAAGACTCCTACTTTATCTTTTATCTGCAGAGAAAGAAATCGGAGAGAGTGAGAGGACTGTATTTAGTTGCTGTTGCATTATAATAAAAGAAACTTCTATGGATCTAAATTTAAAACAAACCGCAGATGATATAAGTTTAATTCCGTAGAGTGTGTAGTCGAGTGGAATGGAATAAAATGGTATGGAATGGAATGGAATAGAATAAAATAGATACAATACGATGCATTGCGTGGGGATGTGATGCGACGAGGTGCGGTGAGGTGTGGTGTTGTGGAGTGAAGTGTAACAGACGGCAATAAATAAATTTAAATCTTAAGCCGTTGGCAAATCAAGACATTACTCATACGCCGTGTGGCCCAGTCCAAAAATAGTTCGTATATGCCACTGACAGCCCCACTGACGTCTCTGATGGACGCTCTAATGCTTTAAACGCGTCATGATAAATGTGCCGACGGCTCTTAGACAAATGCCGTGCAAATTAGCCAAACAATTTGTCCAATCAAATGAACCACATACACATAAATACACAAAGACCCAACCAAAGAGTATAGTGGTCTGTCGTAGACCCAACATATCTATATATGTATATATATATATTTATTTATATATACGTACGATGCGTCAGCTATCATAAAACAAATGCTTCAAGGCTGCTCACTAAATTCCGATTCTATCAAAATGTTTTGCATTTGTGTTTTCTACAGTCGAACATTTTCATCCACAATTTCATATACCATACATACATAAACAATTAAAATCGTACAACTGATTTATTATAACAACATAATACAAAAACACACTAATACACATATTAAACATATTCCCTCGGGTATTACTGATTCATAATATGTCAAAAACACAATACGATTAGGCGTAAAGCATGTTCTCTACAACTCGTATCTATGCCAAATTTTTTATTTGTTTATAAAAGTTTTAGTATACAAAATTAGTTAATTCCACGCACATAAAGCTTACACATTCCATGGTTAAGTATATTAATTTAGTTAATTTATTTAAAGAATTTTCTTTATGAATTGAATACACTTTTTGTGGATTGTAAATGTTGAAGATCGAATTGAACTTTCAGAGTAATTGGTGTAAATATTTTCTAATAGAGTTTGTAAAAAGCTTTACATAACTTTCAAATTCGCTTATAATATCTTAGTTTACTACCAACATTTATACTGATTACATTCTTAGTCTTAATCGAACTCTATGTGCATGTCTTTAACTAATGATTCAGCAACTCCAATTCCAACCCCCAACTTTAACTTCAGCTCTAACTCTATCTATATAACTGAGTGCGTTAGGTTGTCAGCTCGTTAGATATTCGACCGTATACACATATCCAGAAGTTCGTTCAGTTTGACATCATATTTTCGAGCGCACTCTATCCATGTTTGTCCATTTTGTACAAGATGGACTATAGCTCTTTATCCACTTTTGGCCTGGTCAATGTGCACGAGTTTGTTCATGTGGGCATCTGGTTCTACGTCAATGTCTGTCTCAATCATATGCTCTTACTCTCACTCTCTCTCTCTATCTCTTTCTCTCTCTCTTTCTCTCTCTCTCTCTCTCTCTCTCTTTTGTATTTCTATCTCTCTCTCTCTCTCTCTGTGTGTGCTCGTTAGAGCCTTTGGTCTAACATGGGTTTTAAGCGAACCCTGAGAATCTGTGAATGGAAATCAAAGATTGTATAATGGATTTTCGATTGGCTCTGAACATTGGCTCCAAATTGCATTGTCATGTCCTCAAGTTATTTGCCTCGAATAGTTGCCTATTTTTGCAAGAGTATACATTTTCTTTTTTTTGTGGAGTCCCCCCGCTAGAGGGTGTATGAGTGCCATCAAGAAGAGTGGGTGAGAATAGGGCGGAGGCTTTGTTTCGCTCCGTTTCCCACATTTTGTATCTGTATATAAGTCTATATATGAGTGTATATATGTGTGTATATATAAATGTATATATGAGTGTATATATCTGTGTGTGTGTGTGTGTGTGTGTGTGTGTGTGCTCATGTGTATGTGTATATGCGTATGTGCATATCCTGTGGCTATAATTTCAAACAGAACACGTGTAGGTTAGCAACTCATATCGTTGGATTGCGCCGCATTGCATTGCGTTTGATTTCGTTTTTGTGTGCTTCATTGTCAGTTTTCATCAGTTACATTTCGGCGTTTTTCTTACTCCTTTTTCCCATTTTTTTTGTTTTTTTTTTTGTCCATCCTTCCTTCATTTCATTTCATTTGTTTGTTTTGGGTGCAAAAGAAAGCGAAACGTGCAAAAATCCGTTCGCCCTGTTTTCTATCTCGCCCTGTTGTCATTTTAATTGTTGTTTACGGGGCTTGTCAAATGCGCACTTCACTGCAAAAAACACTCACATACACTCACCCACACATTCAGACAGAAATACAAGAGCCTCGAGGCACATCAAGTACATGTAGGCAGTGATGAAGCCAGAGCGGGCATCTGCCCGACTGGGAGAACCGGGCAGTTTGGAGACCTGTGTTGCCATTCGTCATGGCGGCCGCTGTCTGTGACGAGGCTGTCAGAGCCATACGCTCTGATTTACTGGCTAACACACACACAGACTCACACAACCATACATCCAACCACCTTGTGTCTCTTTCTCTCTCTCTCTCTATCCCTCTCCATCAAATGGACAACATTTGCTGACATTTGCTGTTTGTTTGCATTGTTTATGTTTATGTTTATGTTTATAAAATGTTCCTATTCTACTTGAATTATGTTCTTTTCATTTATTTTTATTTTATTCAACGTTTGCAATTTTGTTTTTTATATTATTTTTGGTGCGAAATTCACTTAGCAAAATATTTTTAATAAGCACAGACACTGGACAAACAATATAGAGGGCTCTGTTCTATGGACACAAAAGTGCGAATCACTTGGCTGCCGCTACATATTGTTGCCAATTTATGTATTATTTATTGTTCAAGCAAAGTGCTCAAAACGCTCCAAGCACTTTCCAAGCCCAGCCAGAAGCTAAGGTCCATGCAATCCGACCCTTTATTTACCTTGGATCCAGCCTCAGTCTCAGTCTCAGTCTCAGTCTCATTCTCGTCCTCATCGTTGAACGTTGAGCTTCATTCAACACACGGCCCTGTTGCTGTGTCGGATTTGGCTTTGGCTGGGCTTTCAAGTGATTATGATTATTTTTTATGCACATAACGTTACATATGAGGGCCAACCCCAAAGCCAAAGCCAAAGCCAAAGCCAAAGCAGAAGCTGGAGCTGCAGCTGGAGCTACAGTGAAAGCGTCAGGCTCATCAGGCCACGTCAAAAGCAAAAGGTTTGAGCGGCAAAGCAGTGGGTAAATCCCCAAAAAGACTACAAACACACACAGACTCACACACAATCACACTCACACACACACACACACACACACACACACACACACACATACATGGTAGTAAAAGTCATACAGTCACCAGGACATGAATAACTAAAATCATTAAGCATTAATGAATCGCGTATACCCTTTATATCATAGCATGGTCGAAAGAAAATATTTTCTATGCTTGCAATTGATTGATTAAACTATATAAAATTGAAACTTTCATTACATTTTTAAATATTTTATAATATTTTTTTTTTTTTATTGATAAACTCAATTTAAAACCAATATAGAAGTTTGGTATATCAATTTATTTTAAAAAAGTTTTATACAATAATTTTATAGAACCTTTAATATGCATACAAAAATATATATTAAAACCAATTTTTACTATATATCATCTACTATAAATATGAATAAATATTTGCTAGAGCTGAGGTATATATAATTTTAGCTCATTTTAAGAACGTTTACTTTTAAAATGGAATAAAATGATTTATTTTGAATTAGATTCGTGTACTTTATTATTAAAATAATTTATATTATATATTAATTTCTACTAAATATAATCTGAAATATATCCATATGTATCTATACAAAAATATGTAGATATTTATATTTTATAGTTAGGGTACATATTTTATTTGAAATTCCTATAGTAATTACATTCCGAGACATGAGGTTTTGAAATTTGACTTTACGCTTATACGAAATTAAATATAATCTACTGTAGATATTTTTCATTATATCATATTTTATTCCACATTTATATAATATGTACTTCAGCTGAGTACACAGTCCATGAAAAATGCGTGATACCTTTAAAAAGGAAAGAGTAATTAGCTGAGCTAAAGGTAGTGGAGCGAAGGCGTCTGCTATGAAGAGTGAGCTACTTCGACTCTCTCTCTCTCTCTCTCTCTCTCTTTCTCACTCTTTCTCTCTCTTTCTTTGTGTGTGTGCCCTGTAAGGACATACGGACGAATGACGTGCGTTGATTTTTACTGTTATTACTTGGGCATCCTCCCTTTTGGCCCCGCCCTCTTCCAATGGCACATATGTCTATGCATGTTGTCCGTCCATGTCTGACCCGCTCTCCAGTTGTCTCTCTATTTGTCTGGCCATTTGTGTTTTGTGTAAGCAGTTAATTGGATCAGGGGCTTGGGTCAGTCTACAACACCATGAACTGGACCAACTCTCCCTCATCAGCTGCTTCCATTCATTTGCTATATATGTTGCATGTTGCTGTTGCAACTTGAGTTTCGAGAGATCTTGTTGCAGAAAGAGCATAAAAGATTGTTGCATACCCCATGGCGCTGGCAGGCATCTAAATATTTCATAAGCTGTCAGTGGCAACAGCAACAGCAACAACAACAACATAAGCAACATGAACAACAGCAGCAACAGCAACAACAGCAACAGTAGCTTCAACAGCAGCAGCAGTTGCCCAAATGTCAACATCTGCCCCAGGAATGAGTTGAAGCTGTTGCAGTTGCAGTTGCAGATTTGATGTTGTTGATGTCTTCAGTCGATTCGACTCGACGCAACTTGACTCGGATTCATGGAATCTATTAAATTATAAGTTTGTTGTTAATAAATTTCTATATAAATAGCAACAGCAACACCAACAACATGTGCCCCCAACTACTGTTGCTGCTGTTGCTGTTGCTGATGTTGCTGTTGTTGCTGTTGTTGGTAATGTTGCTGTTGCACTTGCGCCGTTTTGCTGCTTCTGTCGAATTGAGAGACTGAAAAATAAGAATTCCAAGTTCTGTTTTGCCTCCACTCTCAATATGCGAAATGTTAAATCGAAATTGGACAGACGGGGGCAACATTCAGTTTTTGGTCTGATGCCGAGTCTCAAACAATTCATGCGCAACAACAACAGCAGCAACATATACAACAACAGCAACATACACAACAATGCCAACAGTCAGAGGTAGCAACAACAATAGATAACTTAACCACATGCAGCTACTTGGGATAGCATCTGTTTAAGATGCTCTATCATGACCATGCCTCATGCCTGTCTCTCTGCCCCAAACGCTCAGCGAGGGTAGACACCAAAGTATATATTATTAAATATATATATTGTATACCATCTGTTTGTTGAAGTTGCAAGTCGCTTGAGCAGCCCACGCGATGTGCCAGGCTAATGATATGTATGGCATATAAAGCCGAAAAAGACTTGCAACAACAGCAACAACAGCAACAACAGCAGCAACAGCAATGCAAACATAAATCAAAATTTGTGCAGCGGCAACTTTTTTACCTTTGCTGGGAAGTTGCCGCCCCAACTAGAGAAACATGCTATGCTGCCACTTGTAAATGGAGTTGCTGCTGCTGCTGCTGCTGTTGCTGTTGCTGCTGTTGCTGTTGCTGCTGCTGTTGTTGGTGAAGTTGTTGCTGTTAGTTTTTTTTTTTTTTTTTGATGTTTCTGCTGCCGAAGGAGCCGCCCGTCAAGTGCCGCTAAACGTAATGTTAATAAGCATTTAACAGCAACAGCAACAACATCACTAAAAGAAGCAACAACACCAACAACAACAACAACAACAACAATGCCAATAAATGGCATTACAAACAACGGGCAAATAAATCGCATTGAAGCGCAAATACGCCAAAGATGCAGCTCTCGACGACGTCGCGTTTCACATTTACAACATGCAACAGATTTATGCATGCAACAACATCAACAGCAACAGCAGCAACAAGAGCTGCTGCAACACATGGTGTTGACTTATGCAGGCAGCTTTCAAGGCGTCGGCTACCAACTTGCAGCTTAAGCCGCACTCTTGAACATGCAACACGCTTCCCCCGCTCCCAGCGATCCCCCCGTTGCCCGACTCTCAGCCTCCCTTGCTGCAGCCTTCATTGTTGCCGCTGCGACTGCCGTTGCTGCTGATGTTATTGTTATTGATGTTGATGTTGCTGTTGTTGCTGTTGTTTCTGTTGTTGCTGTTGTTGCTGTTGTTGCTGTTGTTGCTGTTGTTGCTGTTGTTGCTGTTGTTGCTGTTGTTGCTGTTGTTGCTGATGTTGCTGATGTTGCTGATGTTGCATGCTCAGCGAGACATTAGACTCAATGCACAAATTCCACGAATTGTTAAATCTCTGAAACATAAATTGTGTTTACAAATATTTTAATAGATCTAAAAAAAAAAAACAAATAACTATTTAATACATTGGTTAATTAAACGTTTTAGTTGTCGACAATTTGCGACTTAAAACACAAATAGTTTTAGCAATTTAGTTGATTAAAAAATAAATTATCGAATCAGCTGATAGAGGACTAAATATTTAATAATATGTGTATATAAAATATAATAATTGCGATGTTTAACTTTAAAATTAAATGTTAGGTATTATACAATATTATATGTAATTTTCTAGTGAATTTATTTTTATTGTTATGATTATGGCAAAGTTTAGACATGATAGAAAATAGATTTATATAAAAAAGATATATGTTTATAAAAATATATAGAACATACAGAAAGACAAAAATAGAGAGAATGAAACAGAGAGAAAGAGAGAGAGAGAGAGAGAATTTTGAATGCACTTTCTGATCTGATAAACTAAATAGTTTAGAAGAGCGAATAGCACATAATTTGCTAGGCTGTAAATCATGGATGTCTATGGCTACCCTGGGGCCCAAGACTGCGCCCCCGCCTGTCAGCGTACAAATTTATTCCACAACCAAAAAAAAGAAACTCAACATACGGGAAAAAAGTTAACAAAAACTAAAAAAAAAAAAAACAAAGAGAAGAAAAAATCAAACTGTAAATGAGGCAAACAGTGAACAAGTTGCGCAAGTTGGCTCTATGGCCAGGTAGAGCGGCATATGCAAAGCAACAGCAGCAACACCAACAACAGCAACACCAACAACAGCAACACCAACAACAGCAACACCAACAACAGCAACACCAACAACAGCACCAACATCAACAGCACCAACATGATTCGACCTCGCAGTTGACGGTGCTGCTTCGGTCGACGTCGACGTCGATGTTGGTGTTGGTGTTGGTGTTGGTGTTGGTGTTGGTGTAGGTGTGAAGTGCAATCAAAGTGCAGCGGGCCGAGCAGGTGCCAAAGTTGTTTAATCACAAGACTTTAACACACAATTTGTGTCGAATGGGGAATGGGAATGGGCAATTCAGTTGGGAATTGAGAGGAGAAGGTGCATACAACAAAAATTGGGGTTAACCATGGGGAATAGCCGTTGCCAGTCAATGTGACGTGGATTTGGGCATTTGGGGGCCTTGGGTTGTCAAATAAAAAGCTCATTAGCTCAAGAGAGTGGAGCAAATTGCAACATGTTTTCCATTTGATTAAGTGACAAGCAAATCAGCCGCCCACTGCCCAAAGGGTAAACCAATAGCAAAAAAATATAATATAAATAAATAAAATGGAAAATGGAATAATAAAATAAAAAACTGAATCGATAAATTGACAATCGAAAGGCATCGAAAATCATGCAATAATGTCAAAAGCAATTAAAACTAAAACTGTTCAATAAATGCAACTCTACATAATTATCACAGAAGATAATGCTCATAATGACCATGATGTTTACTATGATGATGCTGCTGATGATGAAGATGCTTACATCAATGACATCCAAGATAAGACACATCGAACCAGTTGTTGGAGGGGCAGGTGTTGGCCTTGTCTTTGCGATGGCCCAAATAATTAAATCGGAACTGCCAAAGATTTGTTGATGTCGATATTTCGAAAAGCAAATTGACAGTACGTTAAATATATAATCTGATCTGATCTGATCCGATATGTTTGCTTGTAATTAATCACACATACAAATAGACTCAAACATTAATCAGAAATAGATGAAATCTTGTGTCGTTAGACCTTATAACTACATAGATCATATGAAAGACATGCATAAAATCAAAACTGACTTCCGTATATATGCATATATATAGTATGGTATAAATTTAAGGTCTATTATATATGCGCATGCCTATTGGTCATTTAAAGCTAAGAGAATATTCAGAATTATTAAGTGTATTCTCATTCGATTTTTTTTTCTATTCTTTTTAATATAGATATTAGACTAAATATTACATTTTGATTTTAAAATATGATTGTACAATTATTTTATTACAATATTATGCTATAATATTTTAATAGTTTTAATGTTATTAATTATATGCTCTATACATTTTAAAGTGTAATACATTTTTTCGATTTCCAGTCAAAGCTAAAGTGATATTTAGAATTTTTAACCCTTATTCTTATTCGAATTATTCCTTCTATTTTAGTATAAAAGTTATACCATATTTTATATTATAATTTATTATTATATTTTTATTTTATTTATTTATTTTTCGTAGAGTATTCTCTTTTTGTCTTAAATTATAAACTCTATATATTTTAAAGAGTGTGATAATTTGATTCGATTTTCACACGCATTGGTCTCTAGATGTTTCCAAAGATTTTACAGCTTAAAGTAAAGGTCTTGACTAAGGTATTAAACACTCTTGAAAACAATTGCCAAGTAGATCGACTTTAAATTCATTTGAATGACAATGAATCAAGCACAAAAGGTGCATTTGTTTAGCTGTATATAAAATTCAATAACTCCATGTGATGTTTGTGATGTATTCGTGATGATTGGGATGTTATAGATTTCAGTTCGTTCATTGTTTTGCTCCATTGTTAACATGTTCGATCAAAAGTTGAATCGAATTTCCGTTTATTTGCTCGCATTTATTGTTTTCGATATGCTATGTAGTTTTTTTTTTATTTTTTTTGTTATGCTCTGACTCAGTGTGTTATGTTGGGCGTTTTTACTTTAATTAAATTTTATACAAATATTTGAAAAAGTATTTTCCAAATTGAAGTTTTTTGCGGCACACAACCGAACCACCCCATTCTGTGTGCTTGGGTATTCGATTGTATATATATTCGTTGGTGGTTGGCTTTCCTTTTCGACGCACCTGTTTGAAAGGTAAAGCCAAAAGGGTTTGCACAATTTGAGTTCAACCAAACTGGACAGAAGCATCTATGGGCCTACTCCGGCTCACTTCGGCTAGTCCGCTCTGACAAGTTGAGCATCATTTTTTTGTTGTTCCCTTTTTTTTTTTGGTGTTCTTGGATTTTTTTTTTTTGGCAAGATTTTGATTTCAACATTGGCTTTTGTTTATCTCAAGGCTTACGAGCGCCTAGACGGGGGCGGTCAGAGCTGAACTGACAGGCGCTAAAAGACAACGAGATTAAGTCATCGAAGCGAATAAAAAGGGAAAATACAACAACCACAACAGCAACACAAACAACAACAACAACAACAACAACAATTGTAATGTGGTTTTTATTGTAATGGCAAAGTCCAGGGGTTTGCTTGAGCATCTTGACTGTGAATAGATACTCATCTCGCCGCTCAAAGCATTCAAAATATTTTCATTTGACAAATTTTGTATTATACTTAAATTGAAGTATATATATATATATACAGCTATATACATATAGACAGCTATATTATCTTTATGTATAGCCAAGTATATATAAACATTTTTTACTTGCAAACGTGGTTAACATTTGGGTGGTTGCTCTGAGTGTTTAGTGCCATGCCTATCTCTTGTTTATGTTGCTGTTTATTTGCCCAGGGCGCTATACCCAACGTCCCCCCCCCCCTTTTTCTCTTACCTCCCCTCACTCTCTCTCTCATTCTCTCTCTTCGTACTGTTGTATACCCAACCAGCCCAACCGGGGCTCACTTTAATTTGGTCTTGTTTTGTTTTAACTTGCACAAATTTTCATAGGGCATTAGTATTCTCTGGCAGTGTATGCCACATGCCACATGCCACATGCGTCGAACATTCACTAAAATTGGTCTAGTTTATGAATATTTGACTAGTTTTGCTTTTGGTTACAGCTCGACCAGAACTTTCCAATTTAATTACTCCAAAATTTAATTCAATTTGCACATAGCAATTAGCTGCAAACCCGTTGGGTTCTCTCTTTAAAAAGATTCTTATCGGTTGCTACTTTAAAACTATATAATTATAATATTAATAATATTAAAATGGAATTTTATGAGATTTCGCATAACTTATTGTTTACTTTACTTACTGGAACTTTAAAATATTTTAACTAAATAATGAATGTAAAGAAAATGTTTGTTTTTATCAAGTTCACTTCCGAAAACCGTAATATGGTAGGGCTATATAATTATATATTATTACATATTATTGATAAATTTTAAAGTGTAATTCACTTAGATGTTTCACAATTTTTTGTTTAACTTAAATAATTAAGCTTCAAAATATTTTGATTAAATAAAAATGTAAAGAATGTTTTGGCTTTTTATCAATTTTACTGTTAAAAATCTTTAAAAAGTAAACCTAGAGTATAGATACGTCGGATTTACAAAATGAATACGGTTTTTTACTTTTGGTTTTCTTGGTTTTTTTTTGTATTTTTTATATTTTGAAAGCGTCGCATAAAAATCTTGAGCACGTAATTATCCTTTTTTTTCGGCACGATTTCTTTACCGCTCATCCGCTGTCTCTTTACCCTACACATACACTTTCTTTGTCTTTCTCTCTCTCTCTCTCTCTCTCTCTCTCTCTCTTTCTATCTCTTTCTCTAGCTCAGTCTCCGCACTCACTTATTTATTTATTTGGCTTTCTTCTTGGGCTGCTTTGGGCTTCAGGAGTCTGAGCCTCGTGTTGTACTTGTTATTTCGCTTTTTCTTTTGGCTATTCATTTTATGACATCTTGTTATTTTTATTGTTATTGAGTTGCCTTTTGTCGTGTTCTCTCTACCTCACCATTCGACCTCTCTCTCCCCCCCCCTCTCTCTCTCTCTCTCTCTCTCTCTCTCTTTTCTCTGTCTTTATTTTTTTATCATTTCCTCTCTTGTTATTATTGTTGTTATTTTTTTTCCTTTTGTGCTACATAAATTTTGCCCTCGTTGTCAGTGTTGCCCTTCTTATTGTTGTTATTATTGTTGTTGTTGTTGTTGTTGTTATTAATTTCGGGCTGCAAACGAGCTTATTAGCGAACCATGTTATAGGTCCCTAGGTCTACGTATGCCATGTCTGCCCGCTCCCACAATTCCAATTCCTATACCAAATCTTATGTCCATATCTCTGACTCTGTCTCTCTCCCAGTTGCTGTCCTGCTCAGAGCGTTGACAACTTCATTGCCCAAGTCTTGGATCAAATATCATAAGACCAGAGATTGTGCCCTGGGTTGGGAGGGGGCCCAGGGTGCGGTTCGGTGGGATGAGGTCAACAGAGGCTTCGTTCTTTAATCTTGCTGCGACAAGATCTAACAGTTCAGATTAGAAATCAAAGCCTTTAGCCGGAACAATTTTCGCAGCAACAACAACAGCAACAGCAACACGAAACACCAACACCAACACCAAACACACAAACAACAACACCAACACCCATAATCAAATGCAAATTATCAACAACTATCACAACAACAACAACAATAGGACTCAGTTATGTGCTGGGCGTGGCTCGAAACAGAAAAAAAAAATAGAAAAAACAAAAGAAAAAGTTTGGGTTGCTTCAATATATTTATATTTTTCTCTTTGGTCAGCAGCAAAACCAACAACAATAATAACAACAGCACCAACAACAACAACAACACCAACAACAATGAACAATTTATGTAGATTTGCTGTGGGTTGTCGTTTCTTTTGATTGAGACATTTCCAAGTGCGACTTCTTGGCCATGGTCAATTAAAATCAAGAGGGAAAACACACACTCACATAGCCACACACACACACATTCCTAGGCATTAGGAACAGCTACAGATACATATATCGAACCATAAATACTCTTAGATACAATATCTATAAAACAAAAACCATTCAATCAATACGGATATATCACTCAAATGTCAAATTACCAATAATTTTAATTATTTATATACCATATATCATTGTATTTTCTTTTTGTCTGTTACTCATATATCTATAACTGATATATCTATAAACAATATGTATTTATAAATACTATATCTCTAACTAATACATCTATAACTGATGTTTTAATAACATATAACTGATGTACCTATAAATAATATACTTAGAACTAATATATCTTTAAATTATGTATCTTAAAGTGATATATCTATAACTGATATATCTCAAACTAATATATCTTTCACTGATATATCTAAAAGTGATATATCTATAAATTGTGCATTCATATGTTATATATCTATATTTAATGTATGATATACGTAAAACCGATATATCTTTAACTAATATACCCAAGTCTAACATATCTTTTACTAATGTATCTATAACTGATGTATCTAAATGTGATATATCTATAAATTATATATCTATAAGTGATATATCCATAACTGATGCATCTATAAGTGATATATATCTAAAACTGGCATATCTTTCACCTTTATTACATATGCATACAGATGAATAGATACACGATTACATTGTATATTTGTTGTATATATATTTTGACGTTACATAGCACCTACTGTAGCTAAAGTAGCCGAGAATTGTTGTGCTGCAACCGTATCCCCCCAAGCAACGCCTATCGATTTCAATCGGCCGACATCCGCAGACCAAACACGCCAAAACGCAATCAAAAAGCGTTTTTAATAATGCGCTAAGTGATTGTTAAGCGCGACTCAAGAGCCCAGAGCCCACTGAGCTCAGAGAGCCCTGTGAGACCAAAGGGCGAGAGTTGACGGTGCACACAGTGGAGATGAAGTCCAGTGCGAGCTTTCTCAATCGCCAGTTGAGTCAAGTCATTAATGAAATGTTGTTTTGATAGTTGTTGCTGTTGTTGTTGTTGTTGTTGTTGTTGTTGTTGTTGTTTTTGTTGTTGTTGTTGTTGTTGTTACTGCTGCTGTTGAAGCCGCAACATCTTCACGGAGTGTTCAAACACCCACGCGACCTTCAATAATAGCAGCACCCGCATTACAGAGACTTGCGACTGGACTCGTTATTTGATGTTGCTCTTGCTGTTGTAAATGTTGTTGCTGTTGTTGCTGTAGTTGCTGTAGCTGTTGCTGTTGCTGCTGCTGTTGGTGTTGGGATTTTTCGCTGTATTGTGTGCGCCTATTAAAACTCAATTAGATTTAATTAATCATACCATCTGGGGTACTGAGCGTCGACACCTCGCACACCAATGACATTGCACAATTGCAGGCGCCAATGGGATTGCAGCAAGGCATTGAACCAATGAACCATTGAACCACTGAGCCATTGAGACATTGAGCCGTTGAGCCATTGAGCCAACTGAGTCAATAGCTAACTGACATTGGCTTCATTAGAGAGATTGAGACAAGAGCGTAAATTAACAGTTAAAACAAATTGGAATTGGCATGTAAACAAATCAAATATGATTTGAATTTGTCTCGTTTGCATGTGATGCTGTTGTTGTTGTTTGTGTTGCTGTTGTTGTTGATGTTGCTGTTGTTTTTCCAAACACTTTTCAATATACATTTTCAATTTTCAAGTGCTGGCGACAAATATTTGAAATATTTCAATGGGCCAGCTCATTAGTTGCAGTTGAAGTGGATCTGCGAGTAGAAGATACATTCATCACCCTATAGTAGTAGTGAAAGGTGTGAAACATAGAGGCGAGGCCGCATTATACCATATTTTTAATGAGCTAATGACGGTTACATCAAGGTAGACTGAAGGAAAGATACTATATGTAAATTAAAATATTTATTCGAGAAGATAATGGAAAAAATTCAAGTATTTGTCCTTGTAAGTATATATAGATTTATGTGTGGTTTTCATTTTCTATATCGAATTTCTTTCTTTTCGTGAGGTTGTTATACCAAAAATATGGCCAACAAAAATATGTCTATGGCAAACAATGCAAGTATTTTTGGAAAACAAAAAGAACAAAATCTCAAATCTGATGAGAACTCAAACAGACACCCGGCATTATAACGGACAAACAAAACGGCGAAAGTTGCGACTTCCCTAAAGTAAACTCACCTTGCCATGTGACAATATTTGTATTGGCCAAACAATGAACTGCAGCCAGAGTAAATACCTCTCCCACGCACACAGATACACACACACACGAACACAAAAAGATACAAAGATTCTAACTGAGAGAGAAAAATTACTTCATTAAAAGTTGGAAATGAAGAAGAAGTATCCAAGGTACCTCTAGCCCAGCTGTTGTCCCGATAAGAGACTCATAATTGCTGTCATTAAAAAAGCCATTTCGGAAGTTGTTAATCTTGGCTCCCAGTCTCTGGGAGGGTGACAATTATGCCAACTAGCCAAGTAAATCGCAGATCGCACAGCAACAACCACACGCCAGAGTCCTCCATTCCCACTCACTCCAATCGTACTACTCGCACCACTTACTCCGGCAGCGACTCAGCCCAAAAAGATACATAAATATGTAATTTATTAAAAGTGTCAGAAAAAAATGCAGCAAGTAGAAACACGGCAGCTCAAAAAAAGCAAAAAAAAGTTAAATAAAAAAACATAAGCTGAACAGTAGATTGCCATCGACAATATGAACCTCGAAACAACAGGGCTCTATGAAAATAATATTACAGCTAAAGAGTCAGCGAACCCATACCAAACTTATTTTATTAATAAATTCTCTGCTTATAATGATATGATATCGATATTTCACTTAAGTAAAACCCTCAAACTTGGAAGGTTTAATTTTAAAATTCATCCGGCTTTAAGTATATGTTCAAGTTGCGATTGCTTTCAAAACACAGCGCGATTTACGATCGATAAAATATATTATAAGGAAATTTACGAAATAACTAATCGATAAAATATCGATAAAATAAAATATATCATAAATATATGTGGGGAATAACTAATCGACCCTTTATACCATTTAGGTACAGCAAGTACAAATAAATAAATGTTTACAACAATGCGTTGGCCTTTGTTTATTGTTATCATTATTTAGCCAAGTGATAGGACCAGCAGTTACCCACAGCAACAGTGGCAAGGGCTAGCCACTCCCACGCCCATTCCAACTCCCAGATCAACATCTACTCCTACTCCAATAGCTCCTGTTGCTGTTGCTTCATATTTTTGTAGCTGGCGCTTATCGCCTTGCCTTTAGTTTCTCTCTCTTCTTTTTAATTATAAAAGTGCGATAAATGTGACAACCTAAAAAAAAAAAAGACAAACACACACAGACACAGAAGAACGGTAGAGATAGAGAGAGAGAAAAAAATGAAATGAAACAAAGGACCACAGAACAAGTGAAAGATAGCCCAAAAGGCAACGGACGAACGGACGAACGGACTAACTAAGAGAAACTGGCAAAGTCGTTAAGGCCTCTACGAGTTTTTTATGCCTGCCCCCCAAGAGAGTTTTTCTCGCTTTTGTCAAGAGTTGGCCACGAAGCATTTAATAAACACCAAGTTCGCATACCCGTACTCCGACTTGAGACCCAAAACAACAACATTGCATATAGAACATGGGACATGGTATAACCGGGAGCAGCAGGCGCTACTGTATATGCCATGTCCTGTTGCCTTCTAGGCCAACAATATGAAATTGCAAATGCTCAGCTGCCAGCACATAAAGTAAAACGGCCAAAGATACACAGATACAAAGATACACAGATACAAAGATAGACTAACCGCAGCAACCGAAAAAGATACTCTACTCGTACTGGCACTGGCTCTGGCTCTGGCACTGGCATTCGCATTCGTATTCGTTTTCGTATTCGTATTCACATTCGCATATTTTGTGGCATTTGCTTTTGTTTTCTGTTGTTTCTTGTCCTCTGTCTTGTCTTGTCATTTGCCCATAAATATTATCTCTATAGGCGGCTGTTTCTTTAGCGGCAAATACACTGACAAAAATTACAGAAAGAAATTCCAACACATTCTTAATTTAATCTTAAAATAAGTCAAACGCTTACAAAACTAACAGCTCATATTAAGCACATTTTGTTGGGCTATTTGAAGACATATTCCAATGACATTTTGATACCTTATATAATAATTATAATAAATTTATAAAGATCTGATCATATTCAACAATTATTCCTTTCTATAAAAATGCTTAAAAAGAGCATACAAAAATTTAAGCAAATTGATTTAAAATTTTTCTATAGCTTATCAAAACTCATTAAAATAGATTTTGATTCAAACTTCAAAACGATATATATTGTGTGGTTAGATTTTTCTCCAAGTGTACATAAGGGCATTGAGTGAGCCTAGAAGTGACAATAGAAGTGGGATTTCCAATGGCAATGCTTAGTTCCTGGTCAAGTGTTAATTTCCCCGAAAAGTCAACTCTCAGTGCTGCACAATTAACTTTTTGCCTTTGTTTCTTGGTTCTTTTTTATGGGATCCCTATATCAAATACCACAAGAATTGGTCTTTTTTTTTGGTATTTTAGCTCTTGCCTGTTGCCTATTGCCAGTTGGCGTCGTGAGCCTAGACCAGCGGCTAGAGATAGCCAAAGAGACAGTAAACTAAATGTAAAAGGAGAAAAAATATTTGTCGCTACCATTGTCTTAATATGCAAATTGCATTGTGTCTCAGACTCCGAAATTTTGTGGTTTTTTTCGTCTCTATAGAGTCAGGTTTAAGGTTCAATTGCCCATCAACTGGCGGAGTACAAGTAGCAGAGCAGATCTTGGCTTATAAGCGGGTCGGAATGCGCTTGATTTCCATGTGACCTCGCGTATTTTGGGCCAACTTTGCAAATCTGTTAAAGGCAAAAATATTAATAAACTCTGGAATCATGACCAAATCCCAATTCAAGATATCCATAACGCAAATCGCAGATTGTAGATCTGAGTTTTCCGATCTACTGATTTTCCGTTTCGAGTCAAATGTTGCACATTTTACTTATTTTTATTATTGAGTCGCATTTGCTATTATCTACAATGTTGTTGTCCTTGTTGTTGTATGATTTGTTGTTCATTTTTACCAACTTTCACGATTCGCCTAGTCAACATTGTTATTATTGTGTTTGTTGTTGTTGATGTTGTTGTGGTTGTTGTTGTTGTTGAAGTTACCTGTATGTAGCATTACCTGTGTGTAGCAAATGAATGGCATTGTTACTTGTTGCTACTCGACTCGTTCTAACTGAAAATTGAGTACTCAGTGCTCTGGTATCAGACAACCAGCTGCAAATAAGGCAAGACCATGCTAACATCTTGGTCAGATAAGCATCTTTGTCGAACCACATACACAATTGAGCATTCGGTTTAGACATAAACGATTCACTTTTAACTCAGAATAATTCATTTCGAACATGAACAAAACATATTTATCATGTTTTGACTCAATCGAGTCACTTGACCTATAGATTATCGATTCACTTTAACTTGAAATCGTTACTGATGCTCATGATAATACAGAAGTAATGCTAAACGTATTTATTCTGTGAAATCAATTGCAATCTGAGAGAAGTTGTTACTTTAAATAATGATATGGCTTTTAATATATGCTAAAATGAATTGTATATAGATTTATAGTTGTCATAATTATACGATAAATAATATATTATAACATAATTATATATATATATATATATATGATATATATTAAATTTTAATATACTTGCATGCTGTATGAATACCTTGATCATAAGTCCGTTCCCATAATGATATGGTTTAACTGCTTTTTAAAAACAAACTTAACTATCAATAGAATCTATAATATTATTATAATATATATAAATTTAAAGTCTACAGAATCTTCAACTTCAACTTCAGCTTTTAGCTAGGCTTCCTATTTGTTAAAATTGAATTTTAACAACTCCGTTTTTGGGCAATTCATAAAATAGCATTTCCACTTTGGTAACACTCACACTCACACACACACACACACACACATTTATCGCACACACCTGTTAGGCTCGTTGCATTGTGCATAGGCCCTGGGAAATGGAAAATGGGAAATGGGAAATACAACAATAAAAAAGGCTTCCAAAAATGCGCTGCCTGGCATGAATGGCTATGGAAAGGCCTCCCAGACAAGCCGACTCCGACTCCGCCTCCGAATCTCATTTTGGTGCAACAGTCTGTCTCTCAGTCTGTCCCTCAGTCTGTCTCTCAGTCTGCCTGTTCGTCTGTCAGCCAGTTCAAATGTCCCTTCGTTCTTCTACCCGTCTGTCCGCGTGTCTCCCTGCCAAATGTAAATAAATGCAAAAGCAACTCACCAACTCTGAGAAGTGCCGCGTCACGGGACGTGAACATGGATGCCCGGACAGACAAGAGAAGGATAAAGGCAGCTCTAGGGACAGAGAGATAGAGAGACAGAGAAAGAAAGGGAAACAGTGGTAGCTAGAGGCTGGGCCAAATAGTTTTGCATGCATTTCGATCTGCATAGTTTTACTGAATGGATCCGGGCCAAAATGTGCAACATGGCAGAGCAACAAAAGGGCGACAGCTGCCGCTTGGCAAAACTCATTGAACAATTGACCAAATCGAAGTCTTCCACATGGCATACTATACAATAAATGTGGCACTGTGCTGCTTACCCCCGCCCTTGCACAAACACACAAATAGAATAATAAAGAAAAACTGCACTACCCCTGCCCCTACCCATTTCCCTGCCCAAGACCATTCCCATGCTCCGTTCCCTGGGCCTGAAGCGTAACAAAAAGATTAAAATGCATAAAAATGCATAAAACTGAAGCGAAACCTAGGGCCAAATCGGACCGTAAAATTCAGAACAAGGTAACATGGCTAAAATCCCAGTTGTTGCTGCTGCTGCCTGTTGCTATTGTCCAGTGTGACCGTATGACAGGCATCTCTTATTAATTTGCTTAAGTGCCATAAATTGCAAAAACTGTGCAGCACAAAAGGATTTGAATTTCCAACCTTATATATAGTAACCATATTCATCGTCTGTTTCCCTTTTGTCGCTTGGGCCGCCCAGCTGGAGATTTTACACGTACGCCGATCTCTAGCCCAATGTGACCAAGACGAATCATCAAAAATACATAATAAAATCTTACAAAAATAAAATAAACAAAAAAAAATAAATAAATAAAAAAAAAACAATGCCAACAGACAACAATTATAGGGAACAACTACAAGGGAAAATTCTCAGCAACTTTTGCTACAATACACTTACCATATAGAGAGGGTGTCTATACAATGCAATGACAAAAATGTGCAAATATAAATTATTGTAGATTTAATTTATATATATTAAACGGAACATTCTTGATTATACAATCCAGGAACCTGAACCAATCATAAATCCAATATCTTGGAAATGTAAAACAAATAAATACGTAAATAGCAATATCAGATTTTCATATAGGAAATATAATACTCTTAATTATACAAACCAGAGTCCTGAGTCTGAAACCTTCTTAATTTTACATCACAAAATCAATATAAGAGAGTTTATAGATGTATATTAAAAGGGATATGTGTTAAATATTTATAATTATAGATCAGTTTTTTATATAAATTAGTTTTTATTAAAACAAAAAAACTTCGCCAGAAGTCTAACATCTCAATTATTAATAGCAAATTCAATATATTGAAATCTTTAGATAAAAAAAAAATAAAAATGCGTGAAATATCAATTATTTAATATCAGTTTTTTAAATAGATTAGTTTTCATTATATAAACAATCGACATAAGTCTTACATACTCTCAATACTAAATCACAAATTCAATATGTAAAAATAATGAATATGTTCCATTTCCAATATGAGGAAATACGTATAATATAGTATGAGATCATATTTTTATGTAAGGAAGAAATCATTCATCAGATTATTATTATTTAAAATACATTATTCTTCAATCTTAAACTAGCAAAATGTGAATTGAAATTCAAATTGAATAATAATAATGAATTAAGATACTATTAAGGTAGTTTAGATGATTTCTAAAATATAGCCCAATAATATCATATCAGTGTATATATAGATTCGTTATAACCTGTGCGGCAACCCTATCAGCCTCATGCTGATATTTATAAACTACGGCAATGAGTTGACAAACCTCTTGAAGAAGTTATTGTGTGCTCTGTGTCGGCTCTGTCAGGTTACAAGCGATATCGCCCGAGTACGGTTGCATGGGCAAGGGCAGGGCAACACCGATACGAAGACCCTCTGCAGTGACATTGAAATTGCCGCCTGGCAGGCAGACAGACAGACAGGCAGACAGAAAGACAGTCAGGCCAAGACTATAATGTTGCCTGTTGGAATGCAGCTGATTTATGTTTAGGCACAACACTTTGACCTTTTGGACAAATGGACAACGGGACAACGGGACAACTGGACAAGGCGTCAAGGCATCATCAGACAACAGGGCATATCAGTTGCCATGTGCGCTTCCACTGAATTTGTTACAGTCACAATGAGCAGCAGATAGCCCATCTGAGAGGACAAGAACAGGCCAAGCCAGAGGATACTAACCACTCGAGATACAAAGATACTATAGCATACTCTATGATTACAGACATTGACACAATAAATACAGCAACATCAACAACAGCAACAGCAACAGCAACAGCAGCAGCAGAAACAGCAACAGCAGCAGCAGCAACAGGAACATCTGCAACACCAACACCAGCAGCAACATTAGCAACAGCAGCAGCAATTGTAGTCAGGCAGTCATCATGCATTGCTGAATTGCAGGGTATTGCATTTTAAGGGAGCTTTTTGCTTAATTAAATACAATCTACAAGTCTATTGAAGGCATTGATCGCAATGTTGCTGTTGCTGATGTTGCTGCTGTTGGTGTTGGTGTTGGTGTTGCTGTTGCTGCTGTCAACTGCAAATCAGTAGCGCATATTTTGCTCATTTAAAAATCATTAATTTGAATTAGCCAACGCGTTGTAATTAAGGCGCAAAGAAACTTACAGTAGCCCATACACATGCCCATGCCCAGCCCACATTGACCACGCCCAGCACTGAGCAGACCAGCCCAGATCAGACCAGACCAGACCAGGCCAGCCCAGCCCAGCCTAGCAGCTGAATGCATGATTTTTAGCTGCCTTCGCTTCTGTTGCACTAAAAGATAAACAAACAAATGCAATGCAAATGCAACAATACTAACAACAACAACTGCAACAACAACAACTGCAACAACTGCAACAACAACAACAACAACAAGCAACTATAGCAACAGCTACAACAACAATAGCCCAAAAAGTTAAACAAAACACATTGCGGCACTTGGAGGCCATGTGCACCAAGTGCGCACCGCTGACATTTCAACACCAACAGTTTTAGCTGCAGTTCCAGCTACAACAACAGCAACAACAACAGCTACAACAACAACAGCTACAGCTACAGTTACAGTCATGGCCATAGGCGTAGCTGCGTCTCAATGTAAGTGAAAAAGGGATAAATAAATGCGCATTAATCGCACTCGCTTTACATATGTGTTTAGTCAAAGCGTTACCTTTACGCCCCCCTCTCAATCGCACAGCCCATGCGTAGAGCCCCTCCCACTCCCACAGAGCGACGGCTCTGTTTTTATCACAAAGGAAAGACGAAGACAAAGCGCAGACGAATAATCTTTTGAACTGGCGCAACGAATACGAATCGAAAACCGAATTCAAAACTGCAGCCGAATTCGAATTCAAAGCGAAAAACAAAAACAAAAGCAAAAACAAAAACAAAGTCCCAATCTCAATCAAAACAAAGATCAAAACCGAAAACAACAACAACAGCAGCAGCAGCAACAACAACAAGAATAACGGAATAAGCAAAGGCCTGATCGGGCACTTGAAGTTGACGTCGACGTCGACGTTGACGTTGACGTTGAAAACGAACAGTGAGCAGAAAGCGGAGAGCATAGAGCATAATGGATGAGAAGAGTGAGGTGAGTGAAGAGGGCGAGCAGCGGGCGGGCGGCTACCGGCAAAAAGAACACATTTACTATACGCATGCCATCCCTTTCACTCTGTATAGCCATGGCTACACCTATCTCTGTCTTACTCTCTTTGGCTTCACCTGCGCAGAGCGCTTGTTGTTGTTGTTGCTTTTGCAGTTAGTTCTCAATGTTGCTAATGATGTTGCCTTTGTTTTGTTTATCTAACCCACACACACACACACACACACACACACACACACATGCACATTGGGTGTTATTTTCGACACTAAATTGCATTTTTTTTCTTTAGTTTTTACTATATTTGCTTTGTTATTTTAGTGGCTTGAACTACGTAAATCAGGCAAATTAAAAATATGTATATGCAAAATATTAGGGGAAAGGTAACAAATCTAAAAAAAATACAAAAATTATAAATATATACAATTTATTTAAATTATATAACAATTATAAACATACAAATCATATACAAATTAATATAGAAATTATAATTTTTCAAAGAATTTATATAAAGTTTAAAAATAATGATAAAAAAAAAATAATAATATAAATAATATATACAAATAACAAAAATAAAAATTTTTACTAATTATTAAAACTATGTAACATTTATGAAAATTATATAAAAGTTATATGAAAATTATTTAAACTGTATATAAATTTAAATTATAAAAAATCAATAACAAATAATATATTTAAAAATTATATAACTATGATGTAAATTATAAAAATTTTAAAAAATTTATTTGAAATATATGAAAATTATATACATAATAAACAAATTACATAAATAATTTGAATATAAAACCTTTTTAATAATACAAGAATGCAGATTATTAGAACTATATTACAATTGAAAAAATATATCAATATTATAAAAAATCATATACAAATTTCACAATATTATAAAAACTACTATCGAAAATTAAAAGAATTATATACAAATTATCAAAATAATATTAAAAAATCTAAAACTTATAAAAATTATATCAAACTTATAAATTATATCAAAAGTTATAAAAATTTTGAGAAAATTCTGTAGGAATTGAAAAAATCAGCGGCTTAAATGCGTTTAGGACGATATAAATAAATAATTTGGAAAATTTGATCTAAGTTCTGATTATGAGGCGACAGATTACAGGGTATGTACAAAGGCTTACCTCGGTTGTACTATCCGTTTTGCGAAAATCAAGCATACCCTGCATAACGATGGGCAAGGTATGCTCAGGTACAAGTGTAGAGTATTTCGATGTCGTATTCTTTCTATAGACAAATGTCTCTCTCTCTGTCTCTTTCTCTCTATCTCTCTCTCTCTCTCTCTCTCTCTCTCTCTCTCTCTCTCTCTCTCTCTCTCTCTCTCTCTCTCTCTGTCTGTCTCTGTAATGCACAGAGATTAAGTCTAATGGAGTGGCCTGTGCAATAAGCACTAAAAAGGTGCCTTAATCTCTGTTTTATAAAGAGTAAAGCGACAGTGCGCGACATTGCCAGGTTCAACTACACTAGAAATACATTACTAAGCCAAAGCTATAGGTCTAAATGCACTCAGAGAAATTACTACGTTGGTTTGACATTTTTTAGAATATAAATAAGAGTTTTAAAATATTAAAAACAGTTTTAGAAAATTAATAACATTTATAATAATGGAAATAAAAATATAAATGTAATAAATATTTGTATAATTATATCTTTCAAATATTTATGTCATTATTATACCTATACAAATTAATTTGTGACAATTTTTTAAAGATTTTGTCTAGATTTAAAATGCTTACCATATCTAACCATACATTAATTTCAATCAGTTTTATGTATTATATTTAAAATTCGTTTAAAAAACACATTTTCTTTATATAGAATTCTGTACACACATTATTTTACAAGTATTTTCATGAATATTATAATTTAATTTATTGAACACACTTTGTTTATAGAATATAACAAATATTTATTCATTGAAAACAATTTTTTGTAGCAGTGTATATATATTTTCCAGCATTATTTGTGATTATTTCGTATAGTCATTTTTGTAGGGCGACACAACATTTTTTATGACAATAGAGTTGCATTGTATTTTCGTTCTTTATTTTTTGGAACTTTACGATGACAGTGGGATTGTTTATGAGTGTTAACTTTTAAAAACGGAATACAGTTGTATTTCGCTAGAGAAATAATAAATAAGCTGTACTTTTTTTATTAAGTTTCCAAGTTTTTTACGACATTTACAGCATTAAAATTTGTTAAAATTTCAGTAGCGTATTTGGTAGTCTACCAAACCATCAATGTAATATTTGTATAAGCTTAATGTCTGCTGTTGTTTAGCATGTCGATGATAATCATAGATTTATTTATTCTATTGTAAGTTTTGTATACATTTGTTATACCATGTTTTTGTTGACAAAACACAACATGGTTAATGGGCCTGTGGCCAGATGTGTGCCAAAAAATCCCGACTATAATCTGGCCATAATGTCATATGCAATTAAACCATGGTTTATCGAATCACCACCAACAACAAGTTCTAATAATATGTAGGGGGAAAAAGTATAATAATGATAGGGTATTTATAGATCGATGTTGCTTGTGTGCTCTGAACAATAAGTGAGTGAAAAATATTCGCTTGATGACAATTTAAATGCGGAGGAGAAAAAAATACAAATTCCAAATCCGAAGGATAAGAGAAGATATGGGGGTCAGAGCTTGGGTAGATGAGAAAGTGAATAACAGACAGATTGAGAGGAATTAAGTGGGAGTAAAAGGGAGTGTTGAGGGTCATGAGAGTGAGTGTAAGAAAGGACTTCAATGAGAGAGAGAGAGAGAGAGTTGATGAAGAAATCAATGTGTAAATGACATTTTAACAGCCTTGTAATGCGCCCAGACAACCTTCAGTCAGACAGGCAGCAATTAGAGGTAAGACTTATGTAGATGCACTGCAAAAAATCAGCTATATATATACAATTTGGCAAAAAAAAAAAAGGAAACTTAAAGTAAATGTCTTAATAGAAATTTTTGAAAAAATTTAAGCATTTTGTAAATTACAGGGTATTTGTGTAGTGCATGGTGTCCCTTTTGTTTGAAACACGTCAAGAACAGCCGCACATTATCTGCAGTGCTAATAGCTGTAGCAAACACAATGCCGCAAAACGCATTGCAACAGTTTGTGGCATGCTAGTGCTGCTCCTGCTGCTGCTGCTGTAGTTCTTGTTGCTCTTGGCTTGAGGGGGTTAAGTGCGTGTCCTCTGGGGTTAAGTGACAGCCCTTGGGGGCAACAGCGGCGAACATGAGGTCGCAACGCTTAGAAACAAGTGCTCTGGCGTTGTCCATTAATGTGTGCTTGCAGCTGCCTCATTTGCAACAGCAACATGAACACAACAACAACACAAATAACAACAACAACATGAACAACAACAATAAGTCTTTAGTTAGCGCCACGTTGTGCCATTGGCAGCTGAAGCAAATTGCTGGCGTCGCCACTTTGTCAGCCAAGTTTACTGGCAGTTGTTGTTGGTGTTGATGTTGCTTGTGTTGGTGTTGTTGGTGTTGCTGTTATCATGCAAGTGTGTGGGTAGTATATGCCTTTGAGTGTGTGTAAGTGTTTGTGTTTGTGTGTGTGTGTGTCAACTGCTTGTGTGCATGTAAATTAGCTTATTTAAAGGCAACGCGAGTGCCGCGCATAAAGGGTCCTTGAGCTGACTGTTGTTGTTGTTGTTGCTGCTGCTGTTGCTCCTACTAAAGCTGCTGCTGATACTCTTTCTACTGCTGCTGCTGCTGCTACTATTGCTACTATTGCTGTTGTTACTACAACTGCTGCTGTTGCAGCTGTTACTGCTGCTGATTTTATACCCGCTGCTGCTCCTGCTTCTTCTTTTGCAGGCGTCTATTGATTGCTGTTCACTTGTCGCCTGTGCAACTGCTGCTACACACACACCTATACACATGTACACACACTTAAACACACCATACACACACTTAAACACACTGCTAGTCGCACGTTAGCCAAGTGCTCCCAGATATGCGCTAAACGTGCTATAAATGCAGTCAAGCCAAGAAGATGCCTTGACTTGATAATGTTGAACCATTAGGGCGTCGATGTGTGGGTAGCAGCAGCATTGTATTAGCTATTTATGTCATGCACTGAGCGAAAACTAATACAATTAATTCAATTCAACAATTATAAATGTATAAATAAGCGGCACAGTGGGACAAAATGGAAATATTTGGGTACTAATACAACTAATAAGGAATGTGTATAATTATTAAGTGGGAAATGGAAATATTCGAACACACATTAGTTAAACATATTGAAATGCTTTAAAAAAAAATTCGAAAATTGTATTTATAATAATTTAAAAGAAAATAGAAAATTTATTATTTTCTCTAATGATTCTAAAATATTTTTGGGGCCTTTTTTATGACACAAACGGTATCAAAGCTATAAGTAAAGATATGGCATTTAAGCTGCATATAATGCCAAATCTTCAAAGTATTAAAAATCATTAAAATTAAATTTTTAACCCTGTATTTTTATATCAAACTGAACATAATTATTCTCCATTTATATTTGATATATATATCGTAATACCATGACCAACTCTTGTCTATAAGCTTTGCCTAAGCTGTGAATCTCGCATTTTCATTTTAATTTTTTCAATTGCAAGCAAACTTCCTTTTTCTGTTTTACAGTGTATAAATGCAGCGTAACGAAAGAAACTCAAATTATTGAATAAAAAAGGAAGCAAAACAATAACGAAAACAAACTAAAAGCAACAGCAGAAAAACACAAAAGTTTTTCAAGTTTTATATTCATTTTTGTGTTTGTTTTTTTTATTTGGAAAGGATTGCAATCTCAGTTATGGGAAAACTGTTGAGCATGTTTGGAAATGTGAAAATGCGCAGATGGAAAGCGTTAAATTCGCATTCAGGCAAGAGTTCAGCGCACACCTTGTACAAAGTTAAAGAAGTCTGTGTGTGTGTGTATCTGTTTGTGTGTGTGTTAGAGAAAGTGAGTGAGTGAAAGAGTCGTAAACAAAAGTGGGAAAAGGAAAAAAAAAGTATTTATAACATGCAAACACGCGGCACATTGGGCCTGGCAATGGACGACTACGCGGTCTCCTCGGACCCAAGTCATGGTCATTTGCATATGGCCACAACAAGCCAAGGCACACATAGATACACACATACACATACACACACACACATTTAGACATGTACACATATACACATACACACACTTAAAGCTAGAGGTAGCTCTTTGGGGTCGCACTGACATTAAGAGTCATGCGAGTTAATCACGTGGCATAAAAAGTCACGCATACGTTAGCTGACCTCTGGCTGCTGCAGTTACCAGAGCAAACCATGACCACCCCCACCCCCCTCTGCCCATTAATCACCACAAACCTTAGAACATATTTACACACACACACACATTCACTTGTACACAAAACTGAGATATATGACTCTAGTTCAGCGTTAAAAGTTAAAAAACATGCAAATAAAAGTGTAATAAAGCTCACGAAATATTCTACCCAAAAAAACAGAAAAAAAATCCCCAAACCGAAACTCAAAATTGAGGTTTCCCCACAAAGTTTTTGAAGGTTGCCCACAAAAACATTGGCCCTATAAAAATTCAAAAAAACAACAAAAAAAATGGAAGAAAAACAACGCCAAACAAGAAAATGGATGCCAAACTAACTTAAATGATATGCATTGCATATGTTGCACAGTGGCACCAAACATGCTGGCTCTGCACAAAAAAGGGAAAACTTTTGATTGAAAGTTTAATTTAAAAGATTGACTTCATATCGTATTAAATTTTGGACACATTTTTATATATATCTTTAATTTTCCAACCATATTTCGTTAGTTCTAAAAAAAAAGCATCTGTCATTCAAATTTGGATAAATTGAATAAATTGTTGTCTTCCTGCAAGCAGATTAACTATAGTTTTCGATCAAAATGCAAATGCACTCGACTTGTTTATTTGGGGCCTAGAGTCTAACGGTTGTATAGTATAAAAGCCAGTACCGTTCATTGAGGCACGTGCATAAATAAATTTTCAAGCAAGGAGTACAAAACGGAAAAGAAAGTGAAAAACTCGGAAAAACTGTGAAAAACTTCACTTGACCTCATTCGTTCGCAGTGCCAATGGCAAGTCAACGCGAAGGTGACGGTATCTAAGACTTTGACAGCCAACTTTTGATATACCCTGTAAATATTGAATAGTGGTAGCATGTACAAAAGCGCAAATTGATGAATTCTATGGCATTTATCAAAATATACAAGTAAAAGTTTTTCAAGCAACTTAATGAAAACCAATTTATTACAGTAACTTGACAAAAACTCATTGCTCTGTTTGCACATCCGACTGTCGTCTTGCTGCTGCAACAATTTTCTTGCAGTGTTTTCTATTTTTTTCGATTTTTGTGTATAGTTTGGCAGTTTTTTGTGGTGCTGGCAGCACGTAATACGGCGGAGAAATTCCTACTTTTTGTTGTTGTTTTATTTCGGCTGCCTTGAAGTTTTTGTAAAAGGAAATTTTTCACATTTGGTCTTTGCTGTCTTTGCACTGACAACTGCTTAATGGTCACAACTTCACAAAGAGATAGAGAGAGAAAGAGAGAGAAAAAGAGAGAAAGAGAGAGAAAGACATATGTAGACACATATGTGCCATGTGCCTGGCAATGCTCTAAGCCGAGTTGGGTTGACATTAAGCGGCTTTAACGGAGGATTTTTGGCAACACATTAAAAATTGACCTAAAGACGATAAAAAATGTATATAAATTAACATAGCTTGGACTGTTACAGTTACTGTTACTTTAACTGTTACAGTTACTGTTACTGTTACTGTTAGTGTTACTGTTACTGTTGCTGTTACCGTTACAGCTACTGTTAATGTTACTTTTACCGCTTCTGTTTCTGCTACTGTTACTGTTACAGTTACTGTTACAGTTACTGTTACCGTTACTGTTACTGTTACTTTAACTGTTAGTGTTACTGTTACTGCTACTGTTACTGTTACTGTTACTGTTAGTGTTAATGTTACTGTTATTGTTACTGTTACTGCTTCTGTTACTGCTTCTGCTACTGCTACTGTTACTGTTACTGTAACAGTCTACTGTTACTGCTACTGTTACTCTTGCTGTTACTGTTGCATACCCTAATACTGAATTCGTCTTTTGTGGTTAGTCGACCCTATCGAGTCGTTGGGATGGAGAGAAGCCACAATTGAAAACCCAAAGGCACCGGACCTGAGGCTCTCTCAAAACACAAAGAGCCAATTTTGCCCATTTAAATGAATGAAAGCAAAAGGAAAACGATGAGAAAAATGGGCGTGTTGCTTGCTTTCAACTACGAGTTAAATGCTCAACCAATTTCTCTCTCTGTGTGTGAGTGTTTTCATTGCGTGAGTCAACAGGAAAACAACACAAGGATTTGCACTCGTATACAATGTGCTTACAAATATACGCTCACATACATATATACAGAGATATAGAGCGGAATAAATGGGGGCCTGGGGTTTGGGAGGAAAAGCTATTACAAAATATGTTTGTGTTTCATTAAAAATTTAAGACTCTGTGCAGGAAATGATGCAGAAAAATCAAGGCGCGTGTTTATGACATGCGACAAAAAATAAATCCACATCCCCCCCCCTCTCAAAAAAAAAAGAGAAAATAAATGCAGCAAATTTTCGCATCGGAAAATCTGCTCAGCGATGAAGTTGTAAACATTACTTTTGCTGCCAGGCCCCAAAAGTCGTAAAGCTTTGACTTATGCAGACACAGCGCAACGTTTAAATTGTATTCGACATTTATTCACATTTACAGGGTATAAATGCATGCTCAAAATTTGATCTCTAATTAAATTAAATCCGTAAATCGACTAAAGTAATTGCATTATAAATCATTCCAGTGCATTACATTCTAATCTAATTGAGATCAACTTAAAAAAAAAGAACATTGAGCAACCAACAGATTTTCACGCTCTAGCAATTATATTTAATAATAGTAATTAAATAACTTATAAATTTTAATTAATTCGCTTAAATTATGTGCAGTAATTTGGTTTTATTGCACACATACACATGATGAAATTATGCTAATTGGCATAAATATTTCAATTATGAACATTTATGATTAATGTTTGCATTTAAATGCAGCGGTCAAAACTTTTTATAACCATCTGTAAATACAGACAATTGTAGTTTTAGCAGACTGTAGTGATTAATTATACCATCTAACTTTACATTTTCAGCTTTTTCGACTATTCCAACAAAACTTTCTAACTATCAAGGCTTTTGAGAATTTATAATCAATTTGGGGTCTGAGAGGCCCCAAAAACTGTAGAGTATATTGAAGAGACTCGAATAAATATTAATATTCTGTGCATTGGCAGTGATAATGGTATTTGGGTTGACAGTCAAGTTGATTTTATACGCTGTGGCTGAGTTTTTAATCGAGCAATATTCAGCTCATGGCCATAGTATACTTAATATTTGACTACCAATACACGAGCTGGACGAAAGTCTTGGCCTTCAAGAGCAATGCACGCATTTGCCTAAAGAGACGGAAAGAGATGGAGAGCAGGAGAGACAGGCAGAAGGAGAGAATGAGAGTAAGGGAGGACAAAGATGGACTGGGAAAGAACAGTAGCAGAGAAAGCAAATATACAACAGTAGGGACTAACCCAACAGAAAGGATCCTGTGTTTAGTATTTTCGGAACAGAATGGTATATTTAGGGCAGTAGAGTATTTTTGGAGAATAGTATTTTTGGTGTGATATGATTTTTCGGAGCAGTATATTGTATTCGATGCTGTATCGATAATCGATTTCGCTAATTTAATCGGTAATTAATATCGGTTTCTTATAAAAAAAAAAGTGCGTAATGCAATTTTGGACATATGCGCCAAAGCAGAAAATTCTAGCATTAAAACTGCAGACCCTTTGTGTTTTTTAAGCACAGGGTCTCAAAAAACAGAGAGTAGAAGCGAGAGAAAGGAGTTCTAGGGGCATACTGTGAGTAAACTTGGCTGCAACTCAAAATCGATACAAAACACAGTTAAGTAGCAGATGTTACACATGCCACACATACACACTCCCACACACCCACACACCCACACGCACACCCACACACAGAAACAAACAAACAATAAGCGTGGGTTGCAGCACCTTAATGTGGCATGCAACTTGCAACTGTGGCCAGTTCAGAGCACAGCATGACAGATGCCATTTGAGCCAAAATGAGAATTTGCCCTCTGTTTCTGTGTGTTTATTTTATCATTTGTCTCTGTACTTAATGAGAAATCCAATGAAATAAATGTGAAATGTGAATGATGTGAATGTGTTTGTGATTGTTTCTGTGCAAGTTTTTGTGGCACATTTAATACAGTCTGTCTGTTTGTCTCTCTGACAGACTGTTACACATATTAACCATTCAAAAAATGTATTCAATATTTATGGTACTTGTATTTATTGTCTAACTGTATTAGCATTTGGTTATGTTGTGGTCAGCAGTGCGTATGCTTAATATGCAAATAGCATATAAATCGAATAATGCAAATGCCAATAGCAATTCGAATTGTGAATTGGAATATCTATAGCTATTGGTGGCATGTGTCAGTCGTAATAATTATGTGCTAAACATAAAACACTTAATTTATTCGCCATTTTATGTGCGTGGAAAAAACATAATTAACTAATTCATGCATTAATTAGATCTATATAGATCCTTTTGTTATTATTTAGAAACTGTGAACAATTCATTCAATATATTCATAGCTATGCAATTGACCAAAACACCCAGAAAGTTATTCAACTCTTGACCAAAAATAAATGCGAAAATTCAGTTTATGAATGCATATATATCATTTATACGTACTGCATGTCAGCACATTATATTAAAAGTGATTTATTGCACATACGCTGTGGTGTACAACAACAACAAAAATATAAAGAATTATTACAGCGTGTGGAGAAAAACCTTAAGTAGTTTTTAAACCCCTGCATCTTGATAGCAATAAAACTATACCAAATGGAAAATTGTATATCATAGACAGCAAAGAAAAAGCATATGTTTGCTGTATAAAGCTTTTAGAACTTAAACAGTATTGAGTGTATTTAATGGCTTTAGATAGAAAGTTAAGAAAGAGGGATCTCTTAAATCGCATAAAGACTACGGAAATTCACAGGAAATTCGTAGTAAATATAATAAAAATACATAAAATCGAAAACCTGCTAGTCGATCTATTGTTCATCAAATAAATACGGTTAATTAACACATGGCTTTCCTACAAATTTTCCCGTGCAAATATACAAATTGCATACACAAATAAATAAAAGACGGCTAGACATATGTATTATTCATATTTAACATAATCGAAGGCACAAATAAACACAATTTTCAAATCTATATGGAAATCTATACTCAAGGCGTACTGTAAACACAAATCCTAATGTGATTGTAGGATTGCTTAACATCTGTATATATATTATATAGTAAATATATATCTATATATATACATGTATCTATATGTGATACAATTATTATATGTATCTGCTGCAGTCAGCGCAAATTGTGCGGTAATAAAAATAAAAAACTAAAAGGTTTTTACCACCACGTAGTGACGCAATTTAGAGGAATATCTTATTATTTTTAGAGATTTTTTCGCCTTTTTTTGTGTGTAGATCTTTATCTAAATCACAGCTGCTGACTTTAGCTGACATTCAACTTACGTACCTTGAAAATTTTCAATGTTTACCCTGTCAAGCGACGTTGATGCCTACCACTTTGCTACCTCTACCTCCCCCTGACTCTTTGAACCGCCCTCGCTTTCTATATATATCTATCTATCTCTGTACAAAAGCCGCTAAATTTTGTTTTCTTCTAACCAGCAGCCTGACTGTCTGTCTATCTCTGTATGTCTGTCTATCTCTGTATGTCTTTCTTGTTGTCTGTGTGTGTACTAGTGTTTGTCTATTTGTTTTTATTGCGCCCTGTTGTCGAGTAGTTGTCGTAGACATCGTCGTCTCAAGTTTATCAGCTTGCATAGCAATGAGTTGATATGGAAAATGCGTGAGTGTGTGTATTCCTCTCGAGTTCCCAAACCAAAACACTTGCCTTGCATTCGCACAGCTTTCTATTCTCCTCAAAATCTCTGACATTCTCTCTCTCTCTCTTTCTCTGTGCAGCTAAGCTGAATTCCTCTGAGCTTAACTCAAATGGCATGCAGCATAAAAGGTGCCAAAAATATTGGATTAGTTTCTGGGAAAGGTCGTTGGAAACCATATTGAAAGCAACTGAAAGCCCTGAGCTGGCTTAATAATCAAACTTAAATATAGTGAATAGATTGCAAATCAAAACTTTTGAGCCAAATTAATTCACTTTTACAATGTCAACTCTTTAGTAAATAAAACTAAACTAACTAAATATTGAAATTTCATTTTCAATTTCGACTTAGCTCTTTTCTAAAGTTATAAGCCAAGGAGAAACATTGAAATACTATCGCAACTGTGGCATAGTTCTTTCACAACAAACAGAGTTTAAACTAACTATTGCAACTTAAAGCTTTTGAAGGAGTAGCTAAGGTTAATCGGAACAACATTTTATCTAAGTTAATATCAGGTGATTTTAATAAAGCTTTTACTTTTTTGCTGAGAGCCAAGAGTTTTTAATGCGAGTTCCTGTCATAATTTCATGATATTATAGGCGTCCCGTGTTATTTTTACCTATCTGCAGTTAACGATGGATCCCAGCATAAACGTGCAGACTTTTGTGTCAATGACGTGGGCAAAATGTTAGCCATACACACAGACAAATACACATATGTATCCACAAATATATAGCTAGATACACCTACGCTTAAGGAGCAGAATAAGCTGTAAATGTTTGCTTTACGTGGCATTCAGTGACTTTACGAATCCAGCATATTCGTGAATACTGTGAGTGCTTCACGCAAAGAATGTGAATGTGAATGTGAATGGAGCCAGTGTCTTGGTATATTGTGGCTAAAGCATATTCTTCTATTCTCTCCATCTTCTTCTTCTAGTCTATTGCATTAAGTTGATTTCGCGCTTCAATGGATTTTGTTACTGCCACAACTTTAGCTTAGATTTTTCTTTTTCGCCTTTTTCGCAGCTAAGCCACTTTTACACGCTCAATCAAATACTTTCGGTCCAAAAGCAAACTATATACAGTACTGAGTATATATACAGAGATATATAGATATATATAACCTCAAAGTATATAACAAAATTAGTGTCGAAAATCAATCGAACGTTAATAAAATGGCCACTTTGATTAAATGTGCATAAATGACTTTTATTATTGGTATTATTATGCTCAGCTTTAAGCGTATTTTACTTAGCATCTGTGCAGCTATTCATAATTAATTGACATTCAGCGACATTCACTTTAAAGAGCTATTTTTTTCGCATTACTTGCGACTCTTACTTCACTCTAATGGAAAACTAATTAACTTTTTCAGAGCACAGCAGAAAAACAGAACAACAGTCGAGAGTGATTAAAAACAAAATACCTTGAGCCTATCTCTGGATAAGCTTAAGGTTGTATACTACTATTTCACTCTGCACATCATCCTGTTCGTTTCTGACTAAGTTTTATCTAGACGTTTTTCACTCTTTTTAGAGCCTCCTTTTAA
>JBANCZ010000306.1:0-42034 GCA_037040025.1 Sphaerogastrella javana | reverse complement strand
CCCTTCAGTCGACTGTGTCTGCAGTTTGTGTGTGTTATTAGATGTTTGCACATCGTATCTGGAATTCTAATAAAAGCAAAGCAGGAATGCGGCAGTCGAGAGTGCCTGACCTCCGTCAGCAGGCATTTGATATATTAAAGCAGCATTTATAGTAGAAGACATAGAGGGATTGATCGATTTAAAGATTTAGATTCAATTGTACTTACAATATTCTTGCATATTTAGTAATTTAATAACCAAGTTTCAGTGACACATTTATTTCTTTTTATGCAAATGTTTCATATAATATATTCTACTAAATATTTGTACACTACCAATTTTCTTGTCTTATTTGCGGCACACATTTTACTTAGTTACCTCCGCTCTATTCAGTTATGTTATATCGCGTACTAACTAATTGAATATTATTTACAAATAAGCAGATCTATTCAGATATAAAACGAGGCCGAGTATACGAGATCTCACTAATTGGCATATAGCCAGCATCGCCGAGGCAACGCATCTTTACATAGCCACAGGGTGAAACGGTTAACCAGGTAATGGAGCCATGATTCAGACTGAACCTTGTCCAGGCGTCTGGTGGCAATTGTAATGCACGACAGACCAGATAACGTATGACATTTGCATGTCCAATGATAAGCAGAAACGAGTCCTTCTTCTGATCGGGGGAGGCGCGAAAAAAGTATCGACGAAAGGCAGCTTCAATACGCGGCCCATCGGAGCGATAATGCTGTAGCTCATTGGAAACATGTCGAGAATTTGGAGGATCACCTGGAAATGGTATGCCCTCTGGCAGCAGTTCACAGCGTTTCAATTTAAGCGGATCGAAGTTAATCTGTTTCAATATGATGCGTGCGGTTTCCAATGCACGCGTCATTGTCGACGACACCACATGATCCCAGGTCACATTCATTTCCTGTAAACGCTGGCCCGTACGCAAGGCCTGCAAACGACCCAGTTCCGTTAGATGATTACCATCATCCGTCATCCGATACTGGCCATGCCTAACCAGAACTATGTGACGTTGTGCTGTTGTCGCTTGACCGCCACTGGCCTTCAGTTTACCAGTGGACGGCTGGTATCCGTGTCGATCCCAGTCATGAAACCAAAGTCCCTCCCCTTTCGCGTCCTTCAGTTGACTGGAAAATATATGTGCATAGTGCAGATCAAAGAGCCGGATGCTAATGTAGGTTGCCAGCGAACCACAGCAGAGAGCGCCAAGGGAATGCAAAATACTAGATACTTTCATATCTAGTTAAAATTTATTGATCCAAAAGAAAAAAATTATAGCTACAAAAAAAAAAAAAAATACAGTTAATACAAAAATATAGACATTTTGACAAACAAATGCTGCATAAATAAGGCACTATAAATTAACTCTTAGAAATTACCTTAACGTTTTCTGCAATATTTACCTGGCAATGCAATTAAAGATGGTTTTACACTTTTCGCATTTTCCATTTTCCTATTTTGCATTTGCCAACTTTATGCAGATCTGTGTGTCTTTGGTTCCAACTAATCCACAGTTGATTAGCATTGAAAAGTGGGCCCTGGGCTGCTGGAGGTGGAGCTAGAGCTGAAGATGGAACTGAACCTGCAGAGGTTTTACCTACTAAAGTTGATGCCAAAGTTATTTTACCCTTGGCAAAATACTTATGAGCAACTTTTGAGCGGCAAACTTTACGCCTAGCACAATCAGCAGAGCGAAACTGAAGAACTTTGAAAGGTAACTACATTAAACGAGAGCTGCTGTAGGTGAATCCCTAAATACCCTATGTTGCTTTACATCATTTCTATTTTTATATGCAGTCATTTATTATTTATTACAAAGCTTCTTTTGTATTTATGTCTTTATATTTCCAGCACATTGTCATATTTTATGTTGGGACGCTTATACCCCTTAAGTAGGGAAAGGCTGCAAACGCTGCGGGACACAAAAAAAAAAAGAGTCAAAGGCCTATCATCAAGATTTGCTCTGGTTAAAATACTTTTACCAAGTTTCTGGTTCATTTAATTTTGCCTCTCAACAAGCAACTGGAGACATTTGCTGATGGCAAAAAGAAAAGAGAAAAGGAAGCAGAAAGAGAATCTTTCTTTACTCCAATTTCAGACATATCCACAAGTGGCTGTCCTCACTGAAGGCTTCTTTCTCTGGGATTTATACTCCAATGTTTTTTCTTTTCTTTTTCTTGTCTGCTCTCTGCTGTTTTCTCGCTCAGTTAGCCGTCGGATTTGGCTTAATGAATCTGCAGCACAGTTTTGACATGTTGTCCAGTTGGCTTAGAGCAAAGTTTATTGAAATTGAAAGCGAATGATTGAAGGACATGACAGTCTCTTTGTAGAGTATATATACGACGTAAGTCTGGTTTATAGATGCGCATAAAAAACTGTCATCATCAATGACAAGGTGTGGCACAATCATGCTCTCTTACTTTCTTTTTCACTTTCTCTATGCTGACATCACTCACAGGCCACAAACCGCATTCACACTTGGCTCTTCCTTTATACATATCTATATATATATGAGTATATAATATATATGTGCTCATTCTCTGGCTGATTTTCATCTGGTTGTTAAAGTAAAGCCACTTGAGGTAGCCGTAAAACATCTCGCATTGTTCGTCCTTTTGTATGACCCAGAAAACTAAATCTTATAAGATGTGAATACCAGCATGAGTATGCGTGAGTGTAAGTGTGAATGTGACTCAGAGTCTAACTGTGCCTGTGACTGTGAATGCAGAGCGCCAACCAAGTCAATTTAAAGTTGTAATTCAACTTGAAACCTCTTTGGACTCAGGTAGAATACATTGAAATATGACTGCATATTACTTTTGTGTAGTGCGAACTCGTTCAGGATTAAAATGCTCTAAGAATAACTTAACAAAGCATTTAGTTAATCTGCTGTCCGAATGAATTATAACTGTAATTGGAATAGATATATATTTACATATAATTTGAACAAATGGTAAAGCTCACTTGCACCCAAAAAAATTAAAGCCAACAACATCGATTCAATGAAATAATATCTACTCCATGCATTGATAAATGATAAATTAATTTTCACATCAACACTGAACAATCTGAATAAGTGTAAAAACACACAAAACCTGCAAATAGATTATGGAAAACGGTAAATTGTCTATTACAGAGTTGATTTAATATGATCTTACTAAATACTTAACTAGTGTTGTAAATCTTGCGTTTTTCAACACTAATAGTTGATCATTAAATTATCGAACAATCGAAAAGAATACATAACTTATAATAAGTGAGTGGGATTTACGTTATAATTTTAATGAATTTAAAAAAATCTTACATTTACACACGCAATAAATTTTAAGTAATATTAATCCAATTAAGAACACACCTTCCATGCATCGATAATCGATAAATAAAATCAACACTGATCAAACGGAGCCCAACAGTGGCAACACTCAAGCCAGCTTTTATATGCGTACAGAGCGCATAAACAGATACGAAAAGACGAAGAACAATAACGGATCATTGTTTACGAAATCAAATGCAATGACAAAAAGGAAAACTGTGTGTATGTATAGAGTAAAACATAATAGAGACAAAAAAAAAAAGAATGAGAGAGTGAAAAAAGAGATCGAAAGAATAAAGAAGACACCAAAATTGACGCACAGTGAACTTTGTGCAGCTGTTCCGGCAAATTAACAAAAATTAATTTAAATTCGATTTAAAATTAAAATGCACTACGGAAGAAACACAAATAACAGGACAAGCACAGCTATATTTTCTGTTATTATGTGTGTAAGTGCAATTGTGTTTGTAATTATTTGTGTATTGTTTCTTTGATCTTCTCTGACGAACATAAAATTTGGAAACGTGGCCTACAGTGCACAGTGTTCTAAAATGTTTGCTTCTGCTTTAAAATTTTCCATACTTCAATAATCTCTTCGATTTTTATGAGTTTTACGAATTAAGTTAATTAAGATTATTTATTTGTATAACTGCAATGTGTATACAATTATTTATTCTTTATCATCGTCATCGTAATCGATATAAATTACGATAATCAATTATCCAATTAGAGCTATCGCTTGAAAATTTCCTCAATTCAATTAAGGTTAAATTGACAGTGTTAATGACGTTTCCAGTCATTAGCATACTTGTATTATATATCGAATATAATATATCAAATGATAGTAGTTCTGCTCTGGCAAATAATCGCACCACATTTTTGGGTTTATGTCCTGTGGTCGATAAGCCTGACGGCATTTCCGGCACAGTCAAAGAGAAAAAGAGAATGAGAGAGTTAAAATTTGTCGAGTGCTGCCTTTCATTGGCAATTTGTGTGCTTGGGATTTGCTGTTGTTGTTGTTGTTGCTGTGTCAAACAAATCAAAGGAAGTGGCAGAGGCGAGGGTTGACGAGTAGAAAAGCCATGCAAAGGGTGGCCAAGCAATGAAAGTTAAACAATGTTTGCGGCACTGTTTTCCTTTTCCGCAATAATTTCTTGAATTTAGCCGCCAAGAGCTGCGGGCACTGTGTCCTTGACACACTTACTAGCATTACCCATTCCCTTCGTCTCCCCAACTCTCTCACTCTTTTCATTCTTAGCCTGTGCTGACTGACAGTCCCCACTTACCGCATTCACGCCCCCTTTTCTCCCGGGGAGCCACATGAAAGCAGCAAACTTTTGATTTTACTGGCAGATAATTTCGTCGAGCCGTCGCTGGAGCGGCAAGAGTCAAAGGAGGCCATGGCATGGGCGTAGCATGAGGGGGCGGAGCGAGAGTGGCTGCTGCCACTTAAAGTAATGCAACGTTGGCAGATAAAGTGCAAAAGGCAAATGAATGCAAAACGCGACAAGGCAAATAAGGAAATCAAAATGGCAAAAGCGAAATAAGAGGCAAGAGCGAAAATTGAACATCCTGCAGCAGGATGCTGCCAGCTGGACGAGGGAGCGCCAAAGACTCTGCCACAGCTACGGCAACTGTGTCACTCTACCGCAAAAGTGCGTCATAATTATGGGGCAACCGCGATAAGCGAATGGCAACAAGACGAACTGCAGGGAAAGAAACAGAAAGACAGAGGTAGAAGCAGCGCAGTGCAGAGCATCGTAGGACATAGGACACAACAGAGCGATGCTTGTACTGGAGGACTATAAATTCCTGTTAGGTGGATGGCACAATTGATGCCCAAGGACTGCCACGCACAGGGTGTCCATGCCATTGACCGGCAACAGCTGCTGCTTGTCTACTTATACAGACACCCTGTACAAAAGCACTGTACCACTTTGCGCAATGAGAAATTTCCGTTTGTCCAACTATATTTCTGTTTTTTTTTTTTTAATATTTTTCTTTTCCTTTTCAGTTTTGCCCGTGATAGAGGGAGACAGAGAGATAGAGAGAGGGATGGAGAGATGACATTTTTGCAAATTGCCATCATAATAATAATCAAATTCGTGTAAATTTGCGCAAATTCAAGAAGGAAATTGTGCCACGCCCCGGCAGAGTAGAAGCACCCACATTTTTACCACCCACACTCAGTACTCATTCAGTTATTCGTCCAGCCTTCATCGCACTCGAACTTATATTTCAAGTTAATAGCTTTTTCGTTTTAGTTTATGTTGATTAAATTGAAAACATCAACTAAGCGGACATTTCAACATTTGTATGCCCTACTTAGTGTAATATTTTTAACAAGAATTATTGTAATCCAAATAATGGGAAATTTAATTCAAATGCTGAAAGAAAATGGAATCTGAGCACAATGAAATGCTTTATGTAAAGAGATATACAATTAGAATACAATTTATAGTTTTCTTTATTTGTAATTTGTATATAATTTAATCATGGTATGAAAACGAATGAAAATAACGTTCCGGCTTCGGTTTCACCAGACGTTTTGCTTTCGGTTTCGTTCCTGAATTTTGTTTCGGTTACGATTCCGGTTTCGTTTAGGATTTGGTTTTTAACGGAATTTCTTTTAAAATGAAATACATATTTATATATATGAAATACATATTTATTTATTTAAAAAAAAATATTACCTAAATATTTTCAGTCCATATAACTGATTAGCTCAAATAAAAATAAATTCCAGGCAAAATGTAATTGAACGCACAATATGAATTTTGTAGATGATCAGATCACAACATCTGTTCAGATCAGCTGATTACTAAACCGGGATGAACTTTAGTAAATATCGATAAATACAAGAGAATCTACTGATATTTATCGATAGTACTGCTTGATGAAGCTCACGACGACAAATGTTTTTTTTTTATACCCTGTACACAATTTTTGAAGAGGCAAAAGTTTTGTAGTGCTAAAATTAATTATGTTGCAGTCCTTTTCAACGGAAATCAAATAATTTTGTCAGTCCAAATAGAAAAGTAAATAAGCAACATTTGTAAGGGAAACAGCAAAATTAATTATTGCAACTCTTGGAAATGTTCAGGTTGCCACAGAAACTTTCTACAGCAAGGAGAGATTTAATTTGTTTTTAGTGACAGTGCGATGAAATGCAAAACGCTGCAACCACCTAAATAAAATTGCAAGAAAAGCAGGCAGGTAAAGTATATACTATGGAATATTATTAACCATACTTTAAGTGATTTTATTTAATTTCTTTTGACTTACAGTTCTGCAACAGCTGTTGTACTATATATGCAAATATGAATTCAATTTATTGTTCGCAACTTCTTCTGTCAGCTTTGGCCAACGATTTGATAAGCTGTCGCAGCTCAGACAGAAAACATTCTCTGTGTTTGACAACTTGATCAATTGCGGCGTCTTCCAGGAGGCAATGCTGATGCTGCTCCTGCTGTTGCTGCTGCTTTGGACCTTGCCAGGGATTCTATCTATAGTGCTCCGACCATGGAAAGCGTCTTTGGTGCAATAAATCTTGGAGCACATATTTCATGAAGCGACACAATTAGAAATGAAAACTGCTTGCAGCAGCAGTAGGAAAAACTTGCAAAATATGCAACCTGAACTGGACGGTAGCACCAGCTAAAATTACAACAATGAATGCATGGACGGACACACACACACACACATGGACACATATAGCACACTTAATAGCTCATATGGCCCTTTGTTGCCCTTTGTTGACTGCCCTCGTTTGTTTACGGTTTAGTGGATTAATGCTACAGTAAAACTTGCAATAATAACAGCAATGGGAGACACCATAAGTAGAAGTTGGACTGGGAGCAGGAGCAGTAGCAGGAAATAAAGCTGAAGCCAATGCTGTTCAGTTTGTTATTTCGTTTGAAGTTAAACAAATCTGCATAAGGTAGAGCCAAAAAGCCGTTACAATTTATGTGCATAAATGTGGGACACAACTGTAACAAGGAGCAACTAAGGGCAGCCGGAGCGTGAGCAGCAGTAGCAGCATCAAGAAGTCCCGGCCACTGGCCAGACCAACCCAGACCAGACCAGACTAGTCCAGACTCGACCAGGACATAACCTTCTGTTGACTTATACTGCATGTGTTTCCATAAATTATTCATTCGTGTTTGCTTTTGTGCTACGCTCCAGTTTTTTGTTAGCCAAACTATTATATTTTATATTGTTTATAGTTTACTTACTTTTATAGTTTTTGCCATTGCACATAAACAAAAAAATATTTGTACATATATATATTCTTAATGCGCCTTCTGTTGGTTACCAACAGCAGCTTGAACAGAAAGCAAATTTCGTCAGAGAGCTGAGAATCTAATTGCATTTATTCTTACTAACTAAGTGCATTGTTGTTGACGATTCCAACGATGCCAACTTCGTTTCATGCTCCTTCTGTTGCTCTTCAAGTTTTCAATTAAAATGCACTCGCTTTGCTGCTGCTGCTAAATGGAAATACTACTATGTAATAGTAGTAGTCTCTGTCCTTTACCATTTTCATTTTATGCCCAAAAAAGTTGTTATTGTACGCAATTATATTTGCTTGATGCTTTTAAAACTGTAACCCAAATTTTATCAATATTTTCTTAAGAAGCGTATTATTGTGTGCGCTTCTTGGCATAACAATCGCTTATTCTTTTACATTTGTAAATCATCTAAATGCCTCCACACAATATATAAGCTCTGCCGAAATATATGCGCTTACATTTGCTATATTCAATGCCATAAATATTCATATTTAACAATAATAATTCACATCAATTGGCGTCTAAATCATTGTGACAAAAGGCTGCACACATTAAGTGCATACAGCAATAGATGCAGATAAAGAGTGAGTGGGAGCGATTTTTGCCAATTTATAGTTATTGAAATAGCTCAATAGTATTATTTTACTCTTAAATTGTAGTTTTATAAAACTACAAAATTCGATTGTTTGGTAAGTCGCAGCGATTGCTTGTTAGTTCTGTTAACAGATTTCTGTAGTCATAGTTATCGCCATTCAGTCGCTATCAGCTGTGTCGCCAAAACATTTATAGAAAATATCGATAAACGCAATCATTCAGAAATCGATACTGTACAAGAGTTGCCATTGAAAAATGCAGATTCATATTAAATAATATTAATTACATAAAGTAAATAAACTTCTTTTAGAGTGATCCTAGAATTATGTTATACTCATTATAATGAACCTAATAATATACATTTAAATTTCTTTAATCGCAAGTTTTTTACATATTTTTTTAAATTAAAGCTCTACTTTAAGCCGTATAGAAATTTAGCTCAAAATTTAAAATACTTTGACGATGTCGACTCTTATTTTATGAACTCATTTTCATTAATTGGTTATTGCTTAATTTAGTATTATACTAATGATATGGCTTACATAACTTGACTGGTTACATTTAGGGGCCCATTACAAAAATAAAAAAAATCGGGTTCACCCTATAGTTTCGTATGTGGGCCAGACAGAAAGCAATAACCTACATTTAAAAGTTAGGGCCGTTAAGCAATGAAATTCATGTAGTTGTAGTAACAGTTATGTTCTGTAACACACAAACATACACTCAGCGAGACGTACAATGTATATATACATATATGCTGTCGGATGTGGTTTTAGGGGGGTGTAAAGGGCGTTGAGTAACAGTTCGTGTCTGTGATTTTATGGTCATTTTATAACCGATCGAAGCATGTTGATTGCAGTCACGAGTTACAACCGATATCAAACCAGCTGCAAGTTGTATATGGACTACAATTTCAAATGTAAAATGATAAATGAAAACTAATAGCACAGATTCAACTACCAATTTCTAACTGAATGTTAGGGTGAAATTTAAGTTCTTTGCAGAAAAAGCTGTGAAACTAATTTGATAAATATTTAATAACAATTTGCTTGACAGTTTTTCTCCCACTTATCTATCGTAATAAATTCTATAGTTTAACGAGTGTTTTTTCACTGTCGTCGAATAACTGTTTTGTATGGTAGTTTATGCAGTTAGTTTAAAGAGCGCCTTAACTGATGTTAAAGACAAAAAACAAAGAAAAAAGCAGTGCAATTAGCTTTTTAAAGTAATTAAAAGTCACGAAAAGTTTTACCGAGCTTGTAGAAAAATTTTAGACAAAATCTTGAAGCGGGTCTCGCCGGGGCGGCAACTTCTTAGCTTTTCGCCTTGACAATTGCCGGAGTCAGATAAGTTCGAGGAAGAGTGGGTTGCAGCTGGTGCAGCTGGGGTCGTCGTCGTTTGTAGTTGAGGTTTTGCAGCTGGAGCATCGTCGTTGTCGTTGTCGTTGTCGTCGTGCAATGTCAGCTACGGCATTTAGCCTTGTCACATTATTTTGCTTATCCTTCTGTCTGGTGCTAGTGCTGCCTCCTTCTCTTTCCCCTCCTGCTCCCGGGGCTACTGACGCTCTGCGATTTTTGCTACGCTTTCGCTTTAGGAGCTCTGTATCTAATTGTTGTTGTAATCACCTCGGTGCCAGTTGCGCCATCGTGGCCACAATTCGCCATTCATTCATGGCTAGCCCTTTGGCCCGCATTCCCCTTCTGCATATTCTTATCCTCTACTAAGATTTTGGACATTTGCCCAGCCGTTTGCAGCGTCATCAACAGCAAGCGGCCTGAGCGTGCAAATGGCAAGGGGAAAGCCAATGAAAATAGGTCTGAGAGTCGGCACATTTTGCCTGCTCTCCATATGTGTGGGTATGTATGTGTGACACCATGCACTTTATTTTAGTTTCAGTTTCTATTTCATTTTCTTTGCATTCTAGTTTAGTTCAGTTCAGTTCAGTTCAGCTGAGCTGAGTTAAGTTCAGCTCAGTTCAGTTCAGTTCAGTTGAGTTTAGTTTTGCAGCCTGTTACAGATAGTTGGGCTTTCCCATGATTTCCGTCCATGTCGCTGCTGTCTCTCTTACTCACTCAGTCAGCCCTCGTCTAACAGTCTGTCTTGCTCTGACTCTCTCTCTTTCACTGCACTTAGTTCTTCACATCGGATGTTCAATTTCCGAATTTTCGGCTATTTTTTTCTCTACATCTTCTTTTTCCTTGCACTACAGGAATTTAGCTTGAACAACATGCGGTTGCCATAAATGGGTTTTCAAATGGGTAAATACTCAAAATGCATTCTGCACTGCCCTGCAGCCTCAGTGAGACTTGAATTTCGTTCACAGCTTCAATAGTGATTAGCATGCTCTATTCAAATATAATACGGTTACACTTTTTATTTACTCAGCAGCAGCTTACAATGTGAAAACTCAACAAGATTTCTAATGTGTTGAACTCTATGTGAAATTTTCAAAGTTTATGCAACTTTAAATTCACATTATTCCATTTATTTTCTACCTAAAGCAAATGTAATTCCTTTAAAGATGGGAAACATTTTAAATTATTTTTAAATTGGCCGCGTTAAACTAGTGTTGTAAATTGTATTTAAATTCTTCACCTGAATTATTGTATTGCGTTCCTCAACACTATTATTTGATCATTAAATTATCGAACAATCGAAAAGAATGTATCACAATAAGTGAGCTGAACTTACGTTTTAAATAATTTAAACAATTTAAAGATATCGAATTTATACACCCAATATTAATATTTAAGCTGTAATATCAATTTAATTAAAAACACATCAGCCCTTTATGCACCGATAATCGATAAATGAACTAACAAATCAACACTGATCACACTGAGTGCAGCAGCCACGCGCTCAATCCCGCTTTGACTTTCGAAGAGGAATAAATCATATTGGAAACGAAGCGAACCACAGGAGGAATATAAACTAGTTGTCTACGGCAGCGATTATACATTAATTATGTGAGTACAATGTTGTTTAACTTTATTTTAATTATTTCTGTAATCTTTATACGCATGTGAGCAGCACTTAGCATAAGAATAGCTGAGCATAAAGCAGATGAAAAAAAACGACGCTAGCAGAGCGACAAATAACGGATTCTTTCATACCGTGGCGCAAGAGAATACGAATGATAGTAGAAACATGCAAAAGAGAGAGAGAAAGAGAGGCAATGGCACGGATCGTCGATGGAATAGAAATAGTATTGGAAGCGAAATAACCATAAAAGGAATACAAAATAATTGACAAATAATCGTGGTATGGTATGTGAAAATAATTAAATAAAGAATCTTAATATGTAAGTACAAATGTGATATACTTTTCTAAATAGTATTTGTGTAATTTTATTGATTCTCTTTAAATTTTTTTCTTGAACAGTGAATGCAGTCTGTGAAAAAGATTACGTAACCATAGCAACGCCTAATTGGAAATCTGAAAAACTGGATTGGGAAAGTGGAATATTAATTAATGAGGATAAAACGGTTGGAGTAAGCGGAGTAAGGTCACAGTTTTATTTATTATAATATATAAGTAATATATGGGATTGGGTTACACAAATTGAGTCTTCAGCTATAGATGTGTTGTATGCAAATTGAAGGAGCATACTATTCCATCAAATGCTATTAGGATTATAATAATTTCCTTAGCTATTATGCCTTTCATGTGCCACATTATTGAACACTTTGCACAGTTTCATTTGCAATTCAAGCTACATGCGAGTGTGTATATAGAGTAGAAGTTGATATCCTTAATTGCAGCAAGCCTGAGCCTATTCTCTGTCTATCCTTAGACACACACAATCGCACACACACCCGCACACATACGCTCCGTATATGTTCTACACGAAATGCATAAAATATGCAAATGAAGTCTGTTTAAATTGTGTAAATTTATGTTAAATTGCTTGTCGTCCTTTGTGCCCTGTAACAGACCGACTACCAGACAGATGAGAAATACTGAGCTCCATCTACTACATCTCTCCCCCTCGTTGCCATTGCTGTTCCCAATCCCATTTCTATTCCCATACCATCAACATTTCATCGTGTTTTCTGTTTCATTTGCCACATTGTTGCGTTCACCGTTCCAAACTGTTATACAAAGTCACAGTGAGGTGCAACTTTTTCAATGATTCTAGCTACAGTTCAGTTGTTAATAGAACAGAGAAAGCGCAGGTTGCCACAATTTTTGTAGGGGGAAATCCTAAACGGAAATAAAGTACGTAAAGGAAAATACATGCCATGTATTTTAAATATTAAATAGAACTTAAAAGCTATAGAATATATAGTAAATTTAGTATTTTAGGTACTATTTTTAAAATAATTTGAAATATGCTTATAGTAGAAATATATTCATATAAAGAATGTTAGTAGTAGAACATGCTTTCAAAATACCATTATATATTTATTGGAACCAACTTCTCATGGCAGTTTGTTACATGACTCCTACTTCATGATATTCATTTTTTAACAACAACAAACTGAGGCAAAATTACTTGGCACGGCAACGCAGAAACAACACACAAAAATATATAAAAACAAAAATATTCTCGTTTTTCTGTTGTTGTGTTTGTGTTTTCCTTATTTTGTTTATATATATTTTATTTACTTTTCGTTTTCGCCTGACACCTTTCGCTGTCTGAGCATAGTATTCTGCATATTCTGTATTCTCATGCAAATACTTCACACCAGCTTATATAGCACTTGCAATGGCATCCGTTACACTCGCTGGCCATTTTGTGTGCATTCTGGCCTCGTCCCATGTTCTACGTTCCGCGCCTGTTGCCTGCCAGCCTGCGTGCCTTACTGCCTGGCAGCCTTACGCTACTTGGCCCTTAGATTTTTGGCCCTGTTTTCTACTTTTATGCATAATGCGCCATGTAGTGCAAATGAAAATAAAAAATACGTCTGGGAACTTTTGTTTAAATCCAGAGCAGCAGCAGCAGCATCAGACCAAGCAGCAGCCATAGCAGTGGCAGCTTGCCTTTTGCCATGGAGGCGCCACTTGAAGCTCCTGGTCTCGCATCTTTCAGGTCCCCAAACAATTTGTATGCCTCAGTGCGTGCGCATTTCTGGGCACTTAAGTTTCTATATAGCTATAACGACAGAAAGACTGAGAGCTGGAGAAAGAGAGAGAGAGGGGAGGGAAAGAAAGCCTCGGTGAGAGGGGAAGAGAATGAGAGAGCTATGCGTACCCAAGTCGAAGCCCAGCAGAGAGTCAACGTGGCTAATTTTTGCTTTGCTCATTTTCATTTTCCATTTTATTCCATGTCTTTTTTTTCCATCTTCTTTTAGTCTTCTTTGTTTTATCATTTTGCCTTTTGCCAAGTTTTCTACTGCTGCCATTGAACATTTTATAAATTGCGACTGTTTTGCATTTCTCATTAGAAGCTGAAGCAGCAACAGCAGCAGCAGCAGCAGGAGCAGCAGCATCAGAATCAGCAGGAGCAACAGAAAGAACAGAAGGATACGAAACACCGTTGATGATGAGTACAATTAGCAATTTGCATAGTAAAAAACTACAGAATGAAAAGGAACTTTGTTTTATGTTCATGCTCATGCTCATCCTCATGGTCATAGTTAGTTGGCATAGTATACAGTCAGTTGTCTATTTAGAGGTCTAGTGGCCAGCAAAACAATTTTCATAACTAATAAGTGGCAATGCTCAACTGGCCCTTTATTTGGGCCCAACTCTTGTTAACCACTGTCCATTATGGTTGTCAGCGCCTTTTCCATTTAGCTTTAATTCATACACCTTGATTTATGACCTGGAAACTCAGTTGCATAACTAGCATCAGCTTAACTTTAATATTTCTAAACATTAAAGTTTATAATCTTTTCAAAGAAAGTTTTCTTCATAAAGATTTATTATAACCGTAGATGTAAATTGATTAAAATTTTGTTTTAGAAATAGGGTATTTTAAATAGAAATAATTAGCTAATATCAGCTAACTTTTGCTAGACATTTTAAGAGATTATTTTTATTTTTATATTTATTTTTACAAGCCTATTAGACGATTGTCTGGCAATATAAGCCCTAACGTATCCTTAATCTTTTACATCTTTCATTGCATTCCTTGCTATTGGATAACTTAATTTAAATTCTCTCCTGCAACAGACTCTCTTTTTTAAAGATCATGCTTTAGCGTTCCATGCACTTGTACCAAGCATTTCCCCTATGTTTATAGAGCAATAGTCAAGCTCCTTAACACCCAACGAATGTCACTTTGCATGTCAGACACGTTTTTCGACTGTTTTGCATTTATTTAACTGAGATTCACATACAGACAGATTGAGAGACAGACAGACAGCCAAACGAACAGACAAACAGACAGACATATATACTTACATGTAGACACATGTAGAGACACTTATATGGCATATATATTTAGTCGATGGCAACAGGAAGCAAGGAAGTACATGAAGATGGTGAAGATATAAATAATTTATGCCCATGTCAGCGAGAAGCTGCTCGTTAAGTTCCGTAATATTGTAATTATGGTAACAAAGCTGTTGAGTTGCGCCGTGTGAGATTACGTTAATTTTGTAAGGGCTCTCGATGGCCCGTAATTAAAGCGAATGAGTAGACGCACAAAAAGCGCAAAAAGGCAAACCAAACGAGAGAGAGAGAAAGAGGGAAAGAGAGAGAACGAAAGTAGTTGGAATAATGTAAAAGTTCAGCCACGACAAACGCAATGGACCACCTTGCATTTTAATTATTTATTATTATTATCATTATTATTATTGTGGCTGCTTTTCACCTCTCACACAGTGACTACAAAAGAGCGAGCGAACAAGAGTCCAAGATAGAGATGGAGATGGAGAGAGAGGGAGAAAGTTGTAGCCAGACAATGGTAGACAGAGAAACTATGTGAGCACCAGGAGCAGGTTTAAGTAGCTATAATTAAATCCTCGCCCGCGGCTTGTGTTTCATTTTTTTTTTCTTTTCATTTAATTTATTATACGCCATAGAAAAAATAGCTGCAGCAGCAGCAACATCAGCAAAAGGCGTAATAATCGTATGCAAATGAATATAATGGGTAACTCGGAGAGACGATAAGGCTCTCGGCAAACTCCTACAAGAACATGGAATTAAACAGTAGTAATTCCCTAGAGGTGACGTTAACTGCAATACAACTACAACTACAGGTCTCTCTCTCTTTCTCTATATATAGTATATATAAAAAAATTTGCCTATAAGCTTTGCAGCTGTGCTCATTTCCGTTAGAAAAGCCGCTGATACCGTTACAATTAACAATGGCATTAAAAATTGCGCTCACGTCAACAGCAACTCCAAGTCCAAGTCCAAGTCGAAGTTGGAGTAGACGTAGAAGAGGAAGATAAAATTGAAGTGGAATTTGTAGTGGACTTTAGGAAGTTAGGCAAAGTGTCGCCCAGGTCAATTTGCATGAAGTGTTGCAAGAAAGATGGAGCTGACAGGTAAAAAGACAGGGCGTTTTGCTTGCGTACGTACTGGGGGCGTGGCCAGTTACAGCACTTATGGCCTCATTTAAGGCGACGAGCTGAAATTTAATTACAACTATATATTAGTTGCCAAAACAAAAACAAAAAAAGGCCTCTCCCTAAATAAAAGGCATAAAAAAAGGCGAAGCGAGAAGATTGTTTGCAATTTAGTTAGTGCAGGCCAAAGCAACCAAATTGGATGCTCCTACAGTTCGTGCTGTTAGTTTACGTACACGTTTCATATCTGTGCAACGGCTGTCAGTGCTTGCTGGCTGACAAACTTGGCCAATTTTATGCTGCGGCTGCATCCATCCACACGCACACACACACCAACACATAGAAAAACTGACGTTTATTACTTGGCCCTTTTCTAGTGGCAGGAGGCAAACCCGGACGGACGAGCCGTAGCCATAAATTATTAAATTTTAACAAGTTTTTATGCAACGGCAACGTAGACTTACAGCCCTGTCCAATGCTGTGGTGTCCTTTCCTATAGCATGCTATCCTAGCCTATCTACTGTCTTTTTCCTGGGCCATCTTGTCCTGCCAGCAGTCAGCCTTCGCCTTGGCATCTCTTTGCATTTCTTTGGCAACTTGACTGGCTTTTCCTGTCAGTGGCCAATACGTGACCCCGGACAACTACAGCTACTACTATAAACACAACCACTACAACCAACTACGACTACAACTACCGAAACTACTAGAAATTCTACTACTACAAATTCTACTAATACAACTACTGGTTAGCTACTTTCCTAGTGGAAATTGGTCTACAATTTTCTGCCTTGGACTGATTGCAATAATCATGTTATTAATAATGAATTATATGCTGCAAGTGTGCAACAACTTTCTGTTTATTGTTTCAACTTTATGTCCAATCCTGCTTATGGCAATTATTTTAAATTCTAACTGCAAACTTCTACAACTTTAAATATTTTTCATTTATGCAATATTTTTGCAACTTTTGATGACAGTCAACAAAAAAAAACGGAACTGGCAAACTGGCATATAAACAAAAACAAGTTAAAACTTTAAACAAAAATCCAAAAAAATAAATTGAAACTTTCTCGAGTTTTATAGAAAACAGAAAACTACCTGTAGAGTCAATCTCTAGCTTTTCGCTCTTTTTGTTACAAATAATAATCTGCGCCAGAAATGAAAAAATATTGAAAGTTTTGCATGTCAGTGCATTAATGAAGATTGGAAGGTATATACATTGCTTGTACATATAACACAACGAAAAGTATATATATTTTTTAATGTTTAAATTAGGGCATCTTTGTCTAGTTTTCAAGTTCAATTGAAACTTTCAATTTTTAAATTTGAATTATGCTCATTTTTCTCATTGCTCATGGTCAGGGATTGCAATTGGACAATAAGTAAGATGTTAAATTGTTCAATCTTTTTTCTGATCTTTGATAAAAGAACACACGGCCTTTGTGAACTCCGAGCATTTGCATGAGCCCCCAATGTCCGCAGATCGTAGTTTTGTTTCCTTGTAGACGGACTTGATGGCCTCCGAGATGCGTAATGCCTCTTCTTCGAGCTGGATGTGTCGCAGCAGCAGCACACCGGAGAATAGAATGCCTGTGGGATTGACAATATCCTTGCCGGCGATTTCCTCCTGGGCTTTGTTTAGTGAATCGAAGAGACGCCCGTATGGGCTAACACCATAACCAGGGCACATAGACCAACTGCCGGTTATGCTAGAGGCCATCATGACCAGAACATCGCCGTACATGCTGGACGAGACAAGCACATCGTTTATCTCGGGTTTCATGATCAGATTCAGACACGCCGTGTCCATGTAACGCTCTTCAAAGAGACGCTTCTCCCTGAATTTGGCCGCCTCAAGGCGCATCTGTTCCAGAAAACTGCCGTCGGTCAGGCGCATTATGTTTGCCTTGTGGGCCACGGTAATCTTCTTACGATCATATCGCTCACAGTACCTGAACACATATTCGGCAAAGCGCTTCGCTTCAGCTGAAGTGCTCACTTTGATGGACTGTATGACACCTGGAACAACACTGTGTTCGATGCCCGAGTATTCACCCTCAAGCATTTCACGTATGACCACACAATTCAGTTTGCCATATGGATTATCTTGACCCTCTAGATTTCTGCAGACAGCTGTATAGCCATAGAGATCGAAACGCTTGCGTAAATCCTTTGACCACAATGAGCTATCAATGGGACCCTTAATGCCCACGCCGTTCTTCTTAAGAGAGTCTATCAAAGCTTGCGACGCCTTCTCGGTGCCCGGCTCCATATATTCACCTATACATTCCCATTCGACATTTACATTGGCCGCTTCGCATACAACGCGCAGGGACTCTACGAGCTCGGAGCCTACACCTTCCCCTACAACTAAGGTGACCTTTGGCTTCTTGCCATCTTTCTTATTCTTAGTTGACCCACATGGGATCTCAGCACTAGAGTTCTTTCCTTTTTCGGGAATATCATTGCAAACATCTCCGCCTTTTTCGGACTTATCTTCGCATTTTTCGGATTTATCCTTGCATTTATCAGACGTAGCCTTGCACTGGCAGAAACAGCGGAGCCATTGTCTGTCCGCTGTGGGCCTATTGAATCGCAGCTTTCGTATGGTATTCATTTAGAATTTGTTGCCGAAATTATGAACTTTCATTCAGAATTTTAAAAACTATTATTTATTTAACTCAAAAATTTAAAGCTTCGTTTTCTACATTTTTCACCTGTACAAATGCAAATTAACATTGTATTTTTTTTTTCTGGTCGCGCGCTCTGTGAATATGACAAATGACATGTCAACAGTTTTATGCTCTCCCCAAGCTCTGTTCATGACAAATGGGCTGTGGGCGTGGCATGTGCCAGTGATTTTTCGTACAATAAACAAGTGACCAAGTCATTAGCACGGCACGCCATTATGACCAGACAATAACAACAACATTTACATCTCACTGTAGTACCATCAGCAGCATCATCATCATAAATAATTTTCGTTTATATAGTATACAGAGAACATCTGTGCGTTCTATTTAAGGTGGAGTTTGTGATACTTGACGCTCCCTCTAAATTATTACATGTATTTAACTTTGATAGCGCCGAGACAGGAACATTAATTATGCGGTTTAATAAAATATTTATAAGTCTATCACTAGCAACTCTGCGTGCGTCTGTTAAACAGCAGTATAATAACAGAACTCTGTTACGTATGTGAGGTATCGATAGTTAAAGCTGTAATCGATATGTAGAGACCAACAGATTAAGGTATTCTCAGTTTCTCTGTTAAATAACAGTGTTATAAGATTAACGCTCTGCTATTAAAGTCGTATGTTACTTTTAACTGAGTATCGATTATGTTACAACAACAATCGATTTGTTTAAGCTTCTGACCGAACGCAATTAAAAGAATAACCTTTTTTTAAATCGTTCATTATTATTTCACATTTGCTGTTCAGTTATCAGTATCAATTTCACATAAATACGCACATACATGTAAAAGCTACTGCAGCAAATTGATGTTCTGTTAAGCTTCACTCACTCTCCCTCTCAAATTGCACACCTATCAATAACTCTATTTGAACTGTATTTCCACGCTCAGCTGACTGTAAGAAGGCAAGTAGATGGACAGCGGGAGCAACAGAGAGAGAGAGAGAGAGAGATAGAGTGAGTAAAAGAGAACGAAAGCTATTGAAAAAAAAGCTTCTTAATGCTGTGCTTCATTTTATGCTTTAGTCTCATATTCTATTTTATCGTGTGCTTTTGCACCGTCTTTCGGCGTTCATTCAACATTTGCAGCTATTGCACGTAACTGTAACCGTAAAGCCAACAAAGTACCCTTAACTGACAAAGTCTTTGCAGTAAATGTCGCCGAAAAATTTAGAAAGCTTTACAAGCTTTACATCTGCCAAAGTGAAATGCTTGAATACAATGTTCCACAACGTAGCAAATGGACAGATAATATACATAGCTCTTAAAGCTCTATTAAAGGGTTTGTAATGATCTTGAGCATAAAATACACTTAAGAGTATATAAAGTAGGTCATATATTATTATTATTATAGGTTGTATTTAGTAGACAACCGATAGAAAGAGAAAGTTAAGTAAAAAAGGAAACCAACAATAGAAATAAAATAAGTTATTTATAAATGATTGCTCAAGTGTGAAGAACATATAGAATGAACAGTAAAATGAAGACAGAAACAGTGGGAGATATAGAGAAAGAGATGGAGCAACAGAGAAAGAGAGAGAGAGAGAGAGAGAAAACATAATAGAGAATATGCGAAACGGAACGTAGTCAGAGAGAAAGAGACAGAGAGCACGCTCATAAAAGTGAATTGCATTTAAGCACATCTGCGTTGTCATTGAAATCCATTGAGTTTGAGTTGCATTGAAATTGTGTATATTCACGAGTATGATTCGCAATATGAGTCTATTCATAGAGATATGATAACTTGCCCTTGTGTTGCTCCCACATCCAACAGGAAGCCAAATCGACAACGTGAACTAAGCGCTTTTGAATGCATTCATATTACCATTATCATCATCATTATCATCATCATTATCATCTACATACATCATCATCAACATTAGAATCAGTGTCATCAGCATGAAATGAAATTAAAGCCATTTCTATAGGTTCACAAAGTGAAAACATGATTTGCATTATGAAGAAGTTCTATAGTCTATAAAAAAATATATATATACTACATATGATATCCATAGATTAGCACAATTTTCGAACATTTTCCATGGGAATATACAAAACGGTTGAAAATCTTTAAGTAAAATACATTCCAGAGAGATCGTTGTTGATTTGTTTATGTAGTCAAGGAAGCGGGTCGAACCCTTTGTCAATCCCCTGGGCTGTAATATAATGCCGGGTCATCCAACAGGCGTTGCTCTCTGACAGTTGATACAAAAAATTACTGTTGCATATTTGATTGTCTCGTTCAATATTTGCATATTTTTTCATTTCCCTTTTCTTTTCGTTACGTTTTTTTTTTTTTTATATGTACATATATACATCGAAACCCTTACCAATTTTCCACATTTTCCACATTCCCCGTCAATGGTTTTCCTTACCTTTTGTTGGTTTACGCTTCGTTTGCTTTGTTGAAGCTCAAGCAGAACCAGTGCCTGAGCCAGAAACAGAAGCTTCTCAGGTCGAGGTAGTAGCTCAATCGGAGCATGGAGACCGGGTAAGTTATCGACTCCAATGTTGATGCCATTGGTCAGGAGCAAGATGAAATTCGCTGCAAAAAAAAAAAAGAAGAAAGAAAGTTCAAGAAGCAACAGCGGCAGCAGCAATCGTAGATAAAGAGGATGTGAGTTCTTTTTTGGACTTGCTGCATTAATGCAAACAATGCTCCTTCCGTATTCCCGCACTCAGTGTTTGTGCTGCATTTGCATTTCTATGACCATGACCATTGGAACGCAGATCTTTCGGCAGCCGAATTGGAATATTGTTCAAGTTGTTGCTGCTTTTCCTTACTCTGCTTTCTCTGCTGCCTCTTTGCTCTGGCTTTTCCCTTTCGTTTTTTTTCCTTTTTGGGGTATTTTTGTTCATAGGAACTTTCAGCACTCACGTCATTTCCATGCCGAATCGTGTGAACGGCTGCACTTGTGTCCTGTCCTATACTATCGTGGCAATCCTGTCGTATCCTGCCGTCTAACCGCCGCACAGAATCGGAATCGGAATCGGGGAAACTGAATCCGTTTTCGAATGCTTGCCAAAAACCACGCTTTATTCGCAGCTGGGCGCTCAAATGTCGCTCTTCTACAAAAATAATGTACCCAACAAATGCACCAAAGGGTCAATACAGCTAAGTAGATATCCTATGGGTTTCAAATTGAATATATTGTACTATAGTGTTTGTTCAGGGCAGCATATACCCCATGAGTTGTCTCTTAAAACTATTCTCTCTCTCAATGTCCCAGACTCTCTGTAAAATTTGTGTTTGTTTTTAATCACATATTGTGATTAGTTAGTGATACTATTTTTACACATTTGTGGTTTTATTCTATCATTCTTCTTGGCCATGTTTACGGGGTATTGTCCCTACCCATCATTCGCACCCGTGACGCGTCCCTTGCTGCTGCACAATATTTTGTTATTTATAGCAATTTGTTTAACCCTAAGCCTGAACAAAAACCAAAACAAAAAGAAAAATAAAACAAGAGAAAAAAAAAACAAATATATATATACGTTTATAAAAAAACAAATAGGATAAACAAAAGGATGCAAATGCTCTGGCACTCTATTCAGCTCAGTTGAGTAGAGTCGAGTTGAGTCGAATGGAGTTGAGTTTGGTGATATCATTTTTTTATTAAGGGCCGCAGAACTGAATGATTAATTACAGGCGATTTGCGTTGAATGGCAAAATGTTTACCGTCATTTGTTTGCTTGTTTTGTTTGTGGTTTATTTATCATAGTTATACAGTATACATTCATATACCATATATATATATATAGTATGTTTGTATTGGATCGAGTTGTCAGTTGAATTAAGTCTGCGCTTATATGAGCAAGTATTTATTTGTTTAAATGTAATTTATATATGCATATAAATATATATGTATATGCATATATGCACATGGCTTAAGCTATTTGGCATTACGCAATTTGTTTTATGTTAATTTAAGCTAATAATAGGTTGAGCCATTCATAAATAAGCCCCTTTGGGTTCTTGGCTCTTGATTTGCCAGTTAATGTGAGCCCCACGAAAATCAACAAATGAATTATTCAAATTGCATAGAATTGTGGCATTACAATGATTATTTATTCAAACTTAAGTGTACTAAATTAATTGTATTGATATTATTTTATTCATGTATTATTTTTATTTATTGTATTAATATTTTGTTTTTATTTTTAAAATTGCAGCAAAAATCACCCAAAATTGCCTCTAGGATGATGCTCCTGCTTTGAGTCGCTGCCAATTTACCTGTGCGTATGACAGACTGTGAAATTGCCTTTTTTACAGTGCATTACAACATTACACATACGCAGAGACAGTTACAGTCACAGCTACACTCACACTCGCATTCACATTCGCACTCACACTCACATTCGCACTCGCTCTCACTCTCCCACTCACATACTCACTCATTCGTCAGCCATTAAATAAAAAATATGACTCTAGATGCTTAATTTAAATGCTGTCGCGCATTGCCACGCCCCCATTGCCCGGAAGGCATGGCGCCAGTTAACGGTATTCCAGTCACAATATTGAAGGATATTTGTTTGTTGTTGTTGTTGTACAAAAGTCACAGCGCGGTTTGTTTAAACGTCTGCCGAAGCGTAAAAAGGCGCACAATGTGACAGTTAAATATTGCAGCACATACTGTACATGTATATATTGATGATACATATATACATTTTGTTACGTTTTACGATCCTTGGAGCAATGTGCGTTCGCCAGCGAACAATGCATATTATACACAGAAACAGAGCAGCAACACGACACAGAGAAAAAAAAAGTTAATTAAGTTCTTAAAGGACGTGTTTTGTGGTGTCGAGTGCTCGATGTCCTTTTTTGTTCTCGCCATATCTCAGGTAACAGGCAGAGCTTATAGCCAGAGTTCATAGCAAGGGCAAGAGCAAGGGCAAGAGCAAGAGGAAGAGCTAGAGGAAGGCTAGAGGAAGAGAAAGAGCTCAGAGCTGAGAGAAAGTCAGGATATTTAGGGCAGGCTATAGCTCATATAAATTGCATGCATTTGCATTGTGCTGCTTTATAGGACATACACTATATATATATATACATATGTATACTTTAGTTTATACAAATAAATATCATAGAATTAGTGTTGCTTAGTTTGTGAATAATTATTCTAATTGCATTTGCATTAAATGCAACAATTAATTAATTTAGTTCGAGTGGCATTAATTATGCGCAAATCAAGTTTCAAAATATTGAAATCAATAGAATTTAATTGACTTTAAACCGCTCCTTGTATAAATAAACTCTAAATTCACTTACTGCAGGCAATTCTCTATTCGTTTCGCAATTGAAATCCTTTTGGCAAATGAATAATTCATTACGCTTACTGCCCGCCCCCCCTCTTTTCCATCATCTTCTCCATCTCTTGCTACTGCTTTTGCTTCTCGCCCTTGATTAAATCAAATTACAGCAATTCCTTTGACTTGCTATGACCCTCAGCATCACCCCGCCCAAAAGTCCCGCTGAAAACTTTTGAGACCGAGGTCCTATGTACATCCATGACTCCAAACATTGAGTCCTCTGACCGTTTCTAATTTCCAAGTCCAAGACCAAGTCAAGGTCGTCACAATTCTAAATGTAACTGGATTTTGTGCTCAGCAATGGGTTAATGAGCGTAAACGGAATATAAATTCATTTGAAAACTGACTGTAAACTTCTAGTTATAGACGCTCCTGTGCATCATCATCTTCATCATCACATCTTAAATTCTTAACTTCTGTTTCTACTTTACCAGAATAACAGAGATAGACATGGTCGAATGAGTGCAAAAGGCGAGAGCAACGTATCTTGAAAATGCCATAAGAAACTCAATTTACGGTTCATATTTGCAGTTCATTGCGTTTCGTATTGACAGGAAACAAACAAACTGAGGTAAATGCGCATTTCAAATAAGAAATCAAATAAAAAGTATATCGAAAAAAAAAAAAATAAAATAAAATAAAAAAAATAACACAAACATGTATAAAAACTGAAATGAAGCAAAGGGTCAAAAGGTCGAATGCCAAACAACAACAGAAAGAAACTGAAAAAAAATGTTTGTATTGAATGGAAACCGTTGCTGATTAACAAAGACAACGAATACCCATAAAAAATGTTCGACTTTTGACCCATAAAATAATAACCCTTAGCATCAGCTTCAATTTAAATAATTAGATATTTTATTTAATTAAATTTCAAACATATTTTTTCACATAAACAATAATATAAAGCGATGAAATTCTTTTAAGAGGCTTAATAATATTCAAAATAAGCTTATTAAAATGTTGAATTATTTAATAGAAAGTATTTGTTTAAATGCTACATTTATTTATTAGTGCAACTAATGTGCATTAAAGTTTTATATACATTTGTTATATATTTTTTAAAAATTTATCTAATGGCCATATTAATTATTTTTACTGTAATTTATTACAGACCAGCAGGCCCAAATGGCGAATGATGCAACGAATTTAAGACACATGTGCACGAGCGTAATAAAGAAAAAGAAAAGAATGCTGTAAAACATAAAGAAACGAAACAATGGCGAGGCATGCAACCGGAAACGGAAGTCAGCACAGACACACACACACACACGCACACACAGAGAGAAATACACGAAAAGCTAGATAGATAGAGCGCAAGCAAGGCAAAAGGGCGCCAAAGAAGAAAGCTCGTAAAGTCAAGGCAAGAAAGGCGAAATGCAGAAGGCGAAAGGCAAAAGGCGTAGGGCAAGTAATACAATGCCCAGCGCAACAACAACAACAATAACAATAACAGGAGCAACAACAACAACAAATAGCATGGCCAGAACAATCAACAGCATGAGAACAACAACAATAACATCAACTTTTGACCTCTTGTGCCTGTGCCTGGTGCCTGATGCCTGACGCCTTGTGTTTTCGTTCATGTCACGAGCTACGCTCATTCGCTATAATTTTCTCGTATACTCTATGGCTTTCACTTGCATTCGTTATATATATTCGTCTCTGTCTCTTTTAAGGTTTTTTTAAATAAGCAAACACACTTTTATGACGTTCCAATTTTGTACAAACAAACAAAAAAAAAAAAAGAAGCAACGACAAGCATCAACTACTGGAGCTACCAGCATCAGCATCAAGAACTAATAGGCACGCCCGCAACAGACATGGGAGAAGCCGCAGCAGAAGCAGGAGCAGCAGCAGCAGTTGGAGATCAAGTCTAGGAGAAGGAGACAGCGGCTGCCAGGATGTGCCTGGATATGTTGACAGGCAGACAGCAGCGAAATGGTAGAGGCCGTAAACGAAAATGTGTAAATGGCTTAAACGGCACTAAAAATTTGGCTGGTAAACAACCCACCAAATGGCAGAGAAAAACAACACATAGAGAGAGAGAGAGAGAGAGAGAGGGAGGGATAGATGGAACGAAGCTGTGGAGGCAATATGTGTGCATGCTATACACACGTAGACCACGCCCCAAAATGATACGTGAGGGGGCGTCTGTCAACATGTGTTTTTATTATCGCAAATGCAACTGCAGCCGTAGGAGTCTCGGACTCAAGGACTCGCACAGAGAATGCTCTTAATTAACAGTCGAAAAATACTACCCAATGCATTCGTAAGGAGCAGGAACAGCAGCAGCAGCAGGAGCAGCAGCAAGAGCATGAGCTGGATCTGGGATATTGGCTGGCGTTTAATGCCGTTTAATGCCGCTGCCATAAATCTGCCGAAATGCTCGCACTGGCCGGTGTTCGACTCCATTATTATTGTATATATATAATACATTATATAAACGAGTGCCATATAGATATATATATATGAATTGTGAGTATTATGACCTGAAAAGTCAGCCGACCAGCGTATATAATGTTAGCTAATTATCGAAATACTTAATATAAGTTGTTCCCAAAGGCATACGAAGTTTTGCTAGAAAGTAAAAGCATTATAAATGTTGTATTTTAAAAGGAATTCATTTAAATTCAAGATAATATATGTATAATAGATGATATGTGTATAACAGATGATGTATGTATAACAAGTAGTATCGATCGATTTCTTAATCATCTATGCATTGTCTTTCTTATAAGTAGAGCTGCATTAATGACAAAAGCTTAATACATTTTGACTATACTTGTACATAAACTAAATCTAAATGTCTCATCTAAGAACAATATGTTTTAATTGAAGACTTAATTGTAGTTAACATTTAAGTGTTTCGTATTTTGTATTTATGTGTTCTGTGCTGTATTGAAAGACAATAGAAATTATTGTCGCACTATGTAACGAAGATAATTCAATTAGGAAGCACTTAGTAGCTGTACTTAACTGGCATTCGTATAGTATACAACACTCATTCGCATTCTGTTTAATGTTTTCCCACAGACACACACACACACACGCAGAGAGAGAGAGAGAGAGAGAGAGAAAAGCTATAAGCTAACAGTAAACATGTGAGACATAAGCTGGAGAGAACAACATTTTTACCTGCTGCTGCTGTTGCTGCTGCCATTGGTATTGTTGCTGCAGATTCCAGCTGAAATTGTTAGTCGATGATAAATTGCAGGCATTGCAATTAAGAATCCAACCGAGAGATGCCACACCGTAGCCATACATACGTGCCACACCCCATCCCGCCCGCCTTCGATTCGGTTTATTCCCAGTTTTTAATGCTCAGCGCAGAGAACGCGCAACTCGGCAAAATGTAATAAACAATTGCGAATGGCGTTCGAGTTGACAGCGCGACACTAAAACGGTAATTGCATGTAAACATTTCTTTATGTGCTCGCCGGCTGAATGGGATTTGGCCCGAGGAGTTGGCTATAATTAGATATGTGTGTGTTTGTGGCATGGGTGATTGAAGGTATTACGTATCTATTGCTGCGCAATTGATGGATGAACCTAGTATAGAAGCATGTGAATAATTCTTATGAATTTATTACTTTATTTTAAACAATGCTTTATTTCTTGTTTGGCCATTTTTATAAAATTTTATTCATTTTTTAGATTTATAAAATTATAAATATGTAAAAGCCTAGTGCACACTGTATGATAAACATGGATATCGAGTATCGCTGTTAATAGATATCGGTATTTCTAATTGAATAATAACTTGTAGATATGGCAACGCTTATTCAGTACGCGGACGCTCTGTTAGCATATATGGTATTGATATGGCAACGTTGTATTTCTAATAAATATATCGATAACATAAGATAGTAAGATTAGTATGGCCGCGATATATTTCTGTTAATTAACAGTAAAGCGACTTACGAATCGAGTATAACGCGAGTATAGATGCTATAAGAATCTTACCGAATGTTAAGAGCGCTCTGTTAATTTAGCATATTCTAAATTGCTATCATTCTGATAATGCCTATTTGTGCGCGCTGTTAATTTAACATATTCTGAATTCTGTTAATTCTGTAATTGTCTAATTGTGAGGACTCTTAAATATTCACTGCAATATTTGGGTTATCTAAAATGTATATTAATTCGCATGCATATTAAAGTCATATTGCATTACATGCAGCTAAGCGATGTATCACAAATATCTTAAATATTTAATAAATCCATTAGATTATGCATCGAATTTCAACGTTGCTGATGACCACATTTTCACAGCCAAAATTATTAAATTATGTACAAATTGACTGCGAGTGAAAGTAAATAAATAAACACAGTCTCTCTCTTTAACTCTCTCTCTCTCTCACTCCCCCTTTCATACTTCCTCTCTCTCTATAATTAGATTTTTTTTTAGGGCAACTTTTTCAGTATTAGCTTCAAATTTGATGGAACTGTAATTGCACTCTTGTCAGTCTCGTCCAATAGATGGCGCATTAGTTGCGCTCCGCTCTCTGCCTGTATTGACTCTGTGTGAGGAAGGAAGGGGCTATGCCACAGCTGCAACTGTAAACTGTAAACTGTAAATGCAGCTACAACTGCAATAACAATGCCAACAACAACAAAAACAACAATAACAAACACTGTCAGTGGCAAATGGAAGCAAAAAGAGCAAGAGCAGCATCACGTGATGCTGTAGAGAGGCGAGACGTAGGGCAACAAATTCACAGTTATGAAAAGCGCTGCCAACACAATTGCAATAATTTAACTTCCGTTTCATGGCGGCATTTTGTGTTTCCGTTTTATGTTCGCTGCCATTTCCGGTGTCCATTGTCCGTTGTCCGCAATCTGTTCACTGCAATGGACGCTTGTTCTAGTTGTTGTTGTTGTTGTTGTTGCTGCTGCTGCTGCTGTTCTTATTGCGCGACCAAGCGACCACACCCATTTAGCCCACTTTTCCCCACGCGAAACACAAATAGCGCCCAACTAGAGCTAAAGCCAGACACCGAATCATAGGAATAGCCACAGCCATAGCCAAAACAAGCGTCCAAACCAATTGCCTTGGCTCTGAAAAACAGATTCAATGTAGCGTGCAATGTTTTCATGGCTTTAGCTTTGGCACACAAACACACACACGAACACACACACACACACACACACATATTTAGAAGGCCAGTGAGAGTGTTTTGTGTGTGTAAATTCTTTGACGTCGTCGTAAATTATTCAAATTTTAAGTCGTAAATAAACGCGTCTTAACATAAGCACAGTCGCTGCCATTGCCACTTGGCCACGCCCACAACAACATTTTGCAGCAGCAGCAGCAGCTCAAAAATGAAGTAGTACTCTCTCTTTCTCTCTCTCTCTCTCTTTCTCTCTCCAGCGAGGAAGCGGCTACTCGTCCTGATCGAGAATATATATAATTTGTGTGGTCTACCACGTCCCCTTCCTCGATTTTCTTCTGAATTAGCGGCCTCCGGACAGCCGGACATGGCTCAATCGACTCGGCTACTCTTCCTGATCACGAATATATATACTTTGTGGGGTCTGCCACGCCTCCTTCTGCCTTTTACACAAAAATCGACTTTGCACATAGCTTCGGAATTGCAGTAAATTGAAGGAACAGAGATAGATAGATAGAGGAAAGATAGAGAGAAAAAGAACGATAGATAGAGGGAGAGATAAAGATAGAGAGGTTAAAAGATAGACTGAGCGAGAGAGGAAAAGATAGAGAGATATGGATACAGAAAGGGAGTGAAAGAGAGCTTCCGCTTTGTGCCTTCTTGGCCCACAATTTGATTGGCTTCTAAAATGCGTGACACGTGACATTTTGGCAATCAGCAGCAGTTCAGGTGTCGTGTAAGTTGAATGTCTGTCTGTTCGTCAGTATGTCTGACGTTTTTCTAATGTGTTTAAGATTTTTGAATTCAAGCATTTGGCATTTGATTGATTGATGACCATTTCTTCGATTTCATTCTTTTCTTTTCTCTCTATTCATATCTCTGGAACTTTGCCACTTTGGGACACACGCTTCGCAGCTATACCATATATAGATTCATGTTTTCTGATAGCTTCAAGTGTCGCGCCACTTAATGCATTTTAAACTGCTTCAAGTTGAAAAGCAAATACATGACAATGCTTATAAAATTGTTGAAAAGAAAATAAAATTATATAAAAAGGTAAACAGATTAAGATGAGAATGGGTTCTTATAAAAGTAACAGCTGCTACAATTGTTTGGGTGATAAGACTTAGTAGTGCTACGCCATAAGTCAAAGGTATTAACTATTCAGACTTCGACCTTAGCCGCCACCCTATAGTTTTTGGAACAGCTGCTACTTCCGTTCGGTTGACAAATAAGATAATTGAAAACTTATCTCCCTGAAGTATTGGATAAAATTGACCTACGTCACTTTGTCGTCTATCATATCGAATCAAAGTTCAACTTTGCATTTATAAACAAATTGTGTTTATTTTGCATATTATGTATCTTATCTACTGGACATTGTTTATTCTTTTCAATTATCATTTATCATATTTGTTATTTTTTCATTCACTTTATATTCTTTCTGAACTCATCTCTGGCCAGACTTCGCATTACCTTGCCGTTCTGATTCTGGGGCAGCGTCTCCACGAATTGGACACCAGCATTAAGCTGCTTGTACTCCACAACGACCCGCTTGGCCACATGGTCGATGACCTGCTGTTCGGTGAGATTGGCGCCAGGCTTCTTGATGATACTGGCGCCGGCGGCATCGCCGTAGCGTGGATCGGGTACACCGAATACGCAGACATTGAATACTTCGGGCAACTCGCAGATGATTTGCTCGATTTCATTGGGCCAGTAGTGCTTGGATTTGTACTTGAGCAGATCCTTCTTGCGATCTACCAGGCACAGATTGTTGTCGTCATTGAAAAAGCCCAGATCGCCGAGGTTAATCCAACCGTCCTTTAGTGTGGCAGCCGTATCAACAGGATTGCCCACATATCCCTTCCATTTGGTGCCAATGTCGATGAGCACTTCGCCCACCTCATTGGGACCCACCTGTTGGCCCTGATCATTGATAATCTTGATGCGTACACCCGGGAATACCCTACCCGTGGTATTAATCTCACTGTGATCAATGTTGCCCGTTACGGCACCCGTTTCCGTCGTGCCATATGAAGCCACAACGAGACACTTCTTCATCAGACTCTGGGCACGCTGCAGTACGTTCAACGCAATCCAGCCACCGGTTATATAGGTACATGTGACACTGGCCAGACCCTCCTCGGTGGCCTGTGGATGCATGAAGGTCTCATAGGTCTGCCATGGCGCCAGCACCAAGGCAGTGGCCTTATACTGTTTGATCAGCTTCAAATAGATCTCCGCATCGAAGTTGCCGCCGAATATGATCTTGGGGACACCGAAGAACAAACTAACTAAAATGGCTATAAAGCCGGTAGCCCAATCTACCGTTGCATGGGTGATAATGAGATCTTCGCTAGTGCAGAAACTGTAGATCGTACAAAGACGGTTAGGATTAGCATTTATTTGTTTTAAATGTAGTCATTTACTTACGGAGTAATCTTGGTAATGAATGAGTGGGAGATGGCAACCGCTTTAGGCATTCCAGAGGTACCAGAGGAACACAGTATGGCGGCAGTCTGTTCACCACCAACAGCCAGGGCCATGGGTCTAAGGTACAACAATATTATATACGCATTAAATAAAATCAAGCAAACACTCACTGATAGATAAATTCCTCCTTAGTCGGCTGCAACAGATCCTCAATGGCAGTAACGCCCTCGACGCGACCCGTTATGGTTATAATCTTGGGTGACCAGGCCTGAGTGACCTCCTTAATGCGCTCATAGTCGGCACCATCGCAGAACATGATCTTGGGCGTGGTGACATCATACAGATGCTTCACCACCTTGGCCTCCCTGGTGGCATTCACCGCATGGAAGGGTGTCGCATGCAGGAAACAGGCCACAATGACAGCAGCCACATAGGTACTGGAGCCGGCTATAAGACCCACCACATCCTCTTGCCTGAGGTTCTCCTTTCTGAAGTAGATGGCCAAGCGTGTGGCCCACTGCAGCAGCTCCTTGTTGGTTACCTTGCGACCATCGTCATGGTTAATCTACTTCGCGTTAAATCATGGGTTTAGCACATAGCATTAAGGATTTAATTTGTCCATATACCTGAATCACTTGAGCTGGCCAATTGCGCATGGCCGCATAGACGACCTCACCGACAGAACAGTTGTCATCGTACAGAGGACGTCTCTTCATGCCGCTCCAGATTTTTGTCTCCGGATCGTAGAAGGTAGGATACAGGGCCTTAGCTGCCATTTTTGTCAGTCTCAAGCGATAAACAATTAACGTCTTATAAACGCACAGTTCAACGCGCCTTATATATCATGTCGGGGCTGCATTTCCCCATTGATGTATAGTACTACCTTATCTATCTAGAGATATTGACGTTATTAGTTATCACTGCGATTGGTCGTCAAGCAGATCCTCCAAACCCTATTAAATAGATTAGAATAAGATTTGTTTTTCTATATATATATATAATATAATATATGGACATGTATATTTCTTCTATATCAGCTAATTTCTATATTTGTCTAAAGCAAAAGTTATATATTGACTTTAATTGTTTATCGTTTGTTGGGGGGAAATTATTTAATACATCTAGGACCAGATTGCGCAATACTTGTTATATTTACTATTTTTGTTTAGTTCAATGAATTTGTTGTTATTTTTTGCCGTTCAGGCACATAAAGTAAACAAATTATTAGTGGATAATTTTATAAATAATCTCTCTTATATGTACTATATTATTTTAAACGAACTTTAAACTCTACAATATTTAGTATAGAGCTTAAGCTTGAAATTTTTGCAAATTAACTTTTAATGAAGAGCATGGCGAGAGAGAGAGAGAGAGAGAGAGTGAGAGAAAAAGTGTGTGAGATAGAGATATAGAAAGGGTGAATGAAAGAGAGAGGCAGAAAGAGGGAATAAAGGAGAGAGAATAAGAGAGAGAGAAAAGGTCTTCTGTATGTTTACTATATCATTTTATTGTTTTTTAAAGCTGCGCCTGCCCCAGTAATTTATGCACGCCTCTGTGCCACGCCATGTGCCACAATGCTTGCCACATGATACCACCTCCAGCCACCACCCCCCCCCCCTTTCCAGCAATGTAAGGGGCGTTTGCAATTGCATGCATACATTAACATGAAATTACGCCAAACAGCGAAATATTAAAAACCAGCGAATAGAGCGCGAAATGCAGTGAATTCTGACAAGAAAATTTCAAATTACTATGCATATAGTAAAACGCAGAACAGAAAAAATGAATTTGAAGATATAAGGAATAAAAAGAAAGGGTATTCAGAAAAATGTTTGTTAGAAAAAATGCATTGCAATAAATTGAAAATAATAGTAAAAGGGGCAACTATTTTCAGATGCTCTTCAACTATTTAAAGTGCGGGGCTTTAAAGCAACCCACACCCGATAACGATTAGTACCCATCCATAAGGTGCAGCTATCAGTTTACGGTTTAAGTGTCAGTGTATTGGGTGTTTTGGTATTTGGTTTTTGCGTTTTCGGGTTTTTGGTTACGGCTCAGCTGCTCCGCCTGGCAGCAGCTGTCCATCAGTTAATTTGCTTTGTCATGTGCAGCTAAAGTCAAAGCATATTGACACTGGATAAAGCACACATACCCCTACACATTCTCCTCACACACACGCACACACGCACACACAACCCTACACATTCTCCTCACACACACACACGCACACACACCCTTAGGAGTATCATCACCCTTTGGCATCCCAGCCAGATTGAGTGAATTGTTCGGTCAGTGGCAACCGCAAAGGGAAGACCGTGCGTGCCGCTGAGCTGTTTCTGCTCCACACCAGCAGCCAAATTAATAATATGGTTAACAGGGCGCTCGACTGTGGTGGAGGTCTTGGCCATGGTCGCTATGCGTCAGAAGTGTCGCATTAATAAAGCCCTAAACGTTTAAAGCGCCTTCAATTAAATAACGCTATGCGGCAACCCAACAAATTTATGGATAGCTTTCAGGGATTTTTAGACCTTGTGCATAAAAAAACATCAAAGGGTCTATTCACTTTGTGCAAATGATATATTGATATCAGTTATCGAAATCGATTACCAAAAAAATCATACAGCATCAAAAATATTATTCTAAAATATGAAATTCGATAAATACTATAGCGAAAGAATAGGGTATTCCAATAAGAGGTGTAATAATCAAGGAAATTTGTTATTTTTTAAAACCGACCTACAAGCTTCCTTCTGTCGGGCGCTGTCCCTACTCTTGCATATATTTTTAAGTGGGTCGTCAACAGTGCGTGCTCAAGTTTATACTTGTGTGCACATTTTATCAAATTGAAGCATATATTTTCATATTACATAAAGTTTAAAGTTAAATTAGAATAATAATAAACAAAGTAAACTGCAGTTAATATATAAACCAGAACAGCTTCAGCTAAAAGGTTTAGTTTAAGCAAGAGAATGCCTTTTAATTTTCATAATCGGCGATATAAGAGAGTTTCTCTTCTGAGCAATAATTCTGCTCAAGCTTTCACTCAATAGATAATGCAATCTACTCAAGCTGATAAGCGGCTTATAAACGTACTGTGATTACGCAGCGAAAAGAGCATAATAAATATAGGTGTACGTATGTATGTATGTTTGTATGTATGTGTATCATATCGTACTATTTAGTCCCTGACCTTAGACAAAACGCCGCCAACACTGGAGACCAAAAATTTGCGTGCTGCGGCTTGTTATCAACGCGTGTTTTCACGCTTATCACACTTGTTGGGGCTGGCCACGTGTTTTTGGTGTTTTGTCGCCTCTCTCTCTATGTGTGTGTGTGTGTGTGTGTGTGTGTGTGTGCATACTCCACTCGTATGGTCGGAGTCGACCTGCATCCGGAACTGTCATAAATCTTGTATACGCGCACAGCGCATGCGTTGAATGTGTTCCAATGCCAAAGCGTTCCGCACGACAATAGGGAAACATCGCGCCATTCATAAAATCCAGGCGATGTCTTTGGCTGATGCTGCTGCCGATGCTGCTATGGGCAGATGCTGATGCTGTGCCACCAACTGCTTCTGGGACTTGGGCACGGGCAAACAGTTTGCGGTGATGCCTAAGACGGAGCGGTTGCAATAAACGGAATAAAAGTCACTTGAAAATCATTCCATGTTCATATACGAACGAATGTTGAAGTGTACGAAAAGAATGTTAACATAGTTAGTTGTGGTGACTAAATAATATATTAGCTTAACAGTAATAAAAGAACGGTCACACTGCATTATAATGGCTGACAAGTAAATAAACACACTTGGTCGTTCTCAGTGTCTATCTCACTGTCTTCTCTTTCATTGTCTCTTTCATTGTCTCTTTCGCTGTCTCTTTCGCTGTCTGTCTATTAGAAAAAGAAGGCGCAGTGAAAGTTTCACTCAAGTGTTGTTAAGTGTGGCCAAAGTTCGCCGTGAAAGTTAAGTGCGACTCGTCCAAAACTTTACAGCGGCCGGAATTCGCGCTGCCAGTTGGAAGCCCTGTCTAAGGCTAGCTTAAAAGTTTTGCGGATAGACGAACAGCTGGACAAAGAGACAACGGTACAACGGTACAGCGGAACAACTACCAAATAATGGTATAACGGTACAGCCAAGCTGTTAGCCCTTCGCTTGCAATTTGAAGTTTGGACAACCAAAAATTTAGTTAAACAAGGCTGCTCGAACGCCTTCACGGAAATCAACAAATTTTTTTGTATTTTTCTACACACACACACACACACAAACTCGGAGCACATAGGTGTGTACGTGTGATGTGAATGGTAAGTGCATTTAACATTATATGCTGCAAGCGATATAATTTCAACCCGTTTACGCATAGCCAACTCCCACCTGAATATAATATGTATGTATATATGGTATATATGGTAGTATTACTGCAGGGCCACCTGCGAGTTAAAAGTTCGCAAAAGTTTTTCCTGTTTGCACTTGGGTTTGACAGTGTTTTGTCGGTGTTTTGTTGGTGTTTGTCAGTGTTGGTTGGTTGTACTAGCTTTACAGTTACTGAATATCTGATTGCTCTTGTTCTGCGGCGTTCAAATCGTAACTTGTTATCGCAAGAGTAGACGTGTTGTGGAATTTCTATTTTCCATTTTCCCCATGACTTTTTCCCTGACTGTAATCGAAACCATAAATCCAAAAATATTCCCAGACAAACTTATGCATTTTTTCGTTTTTGAACTCTTGCTGGATCAAGTTTTGATTAATGTTTGTCACAAGTGAAAAAGTAATTTCTGTGTGCATAAAGTTTATTAATTGGAAAATGTTTTTAAATGTGCTTAAAATTATATTTAAATTATTTTACACTTATTTTAAAATTATTTTTAATTAATTGATTCAAAAACTTGGCTTATTCATTAAATTGTAAATAATTTAAAGTATATTGTAATTTAACGAATTTAATATTCATAATTTAATCGAATCGATGTTATCTGTTAAACTAACAGAAAAATGCTACGCAAACAGAGAGAGAGAGAGAGAGATCGCCAGAGAGCGGTTTCAAGCGCCATTGCCATAGCAAAAGAGTAGGGCGATCTCTCTATGCCTGCTTCTGTTAAATGCTTAACAGTCGGTTAACATAACATTTTCAGCATTCTTGCCTACTTTTCATTGGTCTCGCCAACTGCAATGCAATGGCGTTGCCATCAATTCGCTTTTGGTTCCTTACTTCTTACATATTCACTTCTCTTCCAAGCAGAAGTATACATTCGCACTCTAAAGAGCTTTGCATTGCTCATTGAGCGATCGCACTACGCTTATTACAGAAGAGCATTTACAGTGCGCTGCAGTGCAACAATTTTTGTGAGTACGAAAGCGCGAGCAAGGCAAAGGAATCAAGAAAACAAAAACAGCAGCTGCAAGTGCGCGCTATCGCTTTCTCGCTCTCTTCACTATTGTGTGCAGGCTATGCTGCTAATTGTGCATGCATGTGTGTGAGTGGGATGGGTGTATAAACGTATATTTATAATGAGTTGACTACGCATGCTGTATCTTTCACACTTATAGAAATAGATAGGAAAATTACGTTCAATGCGCTTTAAAATTCTTATTTGAATAAGCAACTGATTCCGCTGGTTCTTCTTATTGGAATTATTTTATTTTTGTTTTTATTAAACATTTCATCGCTTTTAAAAACAAATGAAAATTAATTAATGTATTTATAATTTAAAGTGTAAAACAGAAAAAAATTTGGTAAGATCTAATAAAAACAACTCAAGATAATTAAAAAAATATGAAAAAATATTCTGTCTTTTCTGCAACAATTTGCCTATCGCTCTGAACCATGTGCTTCCTTTTGTTGCTGGAAGGGGGTCGTTGTTAGAAGGGGCGTTGTGGGTGGGGGCGTGGCAGTGGCGTGTGTCGCGTGTTTGTGCTTGTTATTTTGAGATCTAATTGTTACTTTATTGCTGCCTTGTGTGCTATATAATGGCTCACGAAATGGCCACTCCTTGACTTTTGGGGGGGGGAGGGTGGTAGAAGGAAGGGTCTCCAGTCATCAGTTGCAGCCTGAGGCTACAGCTTCAACTTTTCCTGTCCTCTAGCGTATAAATATGCTAGCTGGACATGGTCGAGGGACTCGCCTACGTCACGCCTAGCCAGAATTGAAATGGTCCAGCAAATGGTTTGAATGGGCTGCGTGTCGCATCTATAATTAAGTGAATATACTCACAGTATATATGTATATACAGACGTGAGCATATATAGAGACGTGCATGTATTCCGTTTCACACACAGCTGCTATCCATATATACCATATAATACATACTATACCATATACTATGGAGGTCTATCCGGTCACAAATATTTGGCAGTCGTTGGACACTTGCCGTAGGGAATTGTCTGTGCCTGTTTTGAAATTAGAATAGATATTCAATGTGTATGGGTGTGTGTGTGTGTGTGTGTGTTGTCAAACCTTGTAGCATAGTGTTATGATGGCATTAACCTAAATTTGTTAACGTTGTATAGAAAAATAGATCTATACCATATTGACATACTTAATATACTATACTTACTATACTAGAACTTTCACTTCTATGTTATTTCAATTCCATTCTCTCTTATTTGATTTCCTTGTTTTTGGGCAATTTATTTTGCCTTTGTTTAAAGACAAGAGTCATTAAAGAAAGTCAGTTGAATGATCTAGTTCTAGGAATGCTCCATTACAGTTAATTACACAGAGGAAGAGAAACAGAGAGAGACAGTAAAAGATGGAGAGAGAGAGAGAGAGAGAGAGACACATACGTGTTGTACATGGACAAAGACAACTGTAGGAGACATTCAAGTCAATTTCATTCAATTCCATCCACAATGACTAATTGGCCTTTCCAGCTTCTGTTGCAATTTCCGTATTCAGCCGCAACATCAAAAGACACAACAACAATAACAACAACAACAACAATAGCAACAATAAATTTGTCATGCACACTAAGAGTATGAAAATGTTCTATGAATACAACAATTAAATTAATTATAATATATACAAAATATATGCCTATATAGTTTACCAATAAATTTCTATGTAAATAACATATAATTACATGTTATGTTAAATTAACATACATTTATCAAATTTGTTTTTTAACAGCATAGAAATTGACTTAAAGCTATGAACTTTATACTGTAGGCTGAACAGTTTCTTAACAGATTTTTTAAAGAATATCTATTCTGAAGTTTTTTTAAGCGAGCTTTCTTAACATTTCATACACTTTTATGTTCTCTTAAATTAACATAAATTTGTTGTATACACATTTTAACAGCTTACAAATTGGCCTAACAGTTTTTTAAGGCCTCCAATATTTGCGAAAATTATGAATTTGGTAAGCGTGCTTAACATTTCGTGCCTATGTTGTTTAACATTTCTATGCTTTAATATTTCTGCTACGGCTAAAGACTAATTAGCAAATGAATTCATGTTGAGATTTTTGCTGCTTCAGCTACAAGAACAGGATCTATTAGGACTCATCCGACTGGATAAAGTATCAGCATAGACATGACACATTAATGGAGAAAACACACACACTTACACACTCACACACACACTCACACACACACTCACTCACATGATAGACATAAACATTTGCGTACTTAAAACAACAATAAATTAGACTAAAACATCCGTAGTGTATGTTTTAACGACGATTTGTTTTTCTATGTAAATGGTAGCACTTTGTCGCTCACTCACATTCTCTCTATCTCTCCACCATTCTTTCCCTCTTTCCCTCTCTCTCTGTCTGTCTGAGTGTCTTTCATTTGCGTCACTTTATGTTGCTTCTGCATTTGTTGTCTTTCTCTCTCTCTTCCTCTCTCTTACTCTCCCTCTTTCGGTGTGCGTCCGCAGGGCAAACGAAATAATTAATAAACTTGCCGTTAACACAATTTCAACTTTAATACATTTTTCTGCCCTGTCTTGCGGCCCATAAGAATATAATTTATAAGCTGCTTCCTTGCCCGCTTCCCAATCCCAATCTCTCTCTCTCTCTCTCTCTCTCTCTCTCTCTCTCTCTTTATCTGTCCTTCCCCTTATATGTTCTCCTGCTTTTGGCCATGACTCTGGGCATTCACTCTGGGTAGGAGCTTACAATTTATGTGCCCTTAAAGCAGATGGCGTAAGTCATGGAAAAAACATTGCGTAGTCAATGATATAATTATGTGCGGCAAGTGGATTAAAGTGTTAATTATATTAAAAAAGTTTACAATACACAAAAACAAAAACAAAATTTTAACGTCAATTTACTGTAAATTCAAGCAAAGTGAAATTTGATCTATTAATTTGAAAAAAAATTTGTGAAAAATGTCTTTTAAATATACTCTTTTCATTGCAATATTTATAATCGAAAAGAATAATAATTTTAAAGGTCAAGCAGATTGATATATGATCTATTCATTTAAAGAATTTATAGAAAAACTCATAAAGGTTAATTAAATATATTTTCAGTATATCGATAACAATATACTGTACAAAATACTAAAAAGTAGGGACGTTTGTATTTTTATATAAAAATCCAATAAATAGTTAAAATTACAGTTCTCATATTATATTTTTAATATTTTAACAAATTAATACATTTTATATCAATTTATTTTAATAAATATTTTATTTTTTAATTGTTTTATTTATTTATTTTTTTTTTAATTATTTACAAAATATATATAAATAAACTTAAAATTATTAATAAAATTCCAGTAATTTTTCTATTAATTAAATTTACTACTTTACGAACAAGAAATAAAGAAGAAATATACATGTATTTGTATATATTTTCATTCTTACATTAATCACATTGTATCTTAGGAGCACATTTTTTTTTTGGTATGTTTCGCCTGGGGAAAGTTTTGCATTCTTGTTTGTTTACTAATTATAATGTAAACATCATAAATCAAAGAGGCATTTTGTTTGGAATTTACTTTCACTGCTTCGCATTTACACATCTCTTCGAGTGTTCGGGTCTTCGAACTGGAGAGCCGAACGTTAAGCACAATTTGTCTCCAATATATATAGCCGTCTATATAGTCCATGCTAAATCTTAGTCAAGTGGCGTAAGAGTAGTGCGATAAATATTTGTAGAAAAGCAAAAAAAGAGAGAAATATATTTAGAGCAAAACAAAGCTGCGATAAATTCTCAACAATAGACGAAAGGCTCTTCAAATTCCCACAGCTAACCCGTAATAGATAAAAAAGAAAACCAAAAAGAAAATAGAATATGGAGAATAGAAAATAAAGAAAAAAAATACAAATGAAAGCATAAAAGTTATGGGTGGCAATAATTCTGTTGTCTGGTTGGTTGAGTGTGTGTGGAGAAATTGTGAAATTGTTGCTGTCTGTTTGGGCGATGACACAAGGCACACCAGGCTTAAATAAATAAAATAAATCAAAAATGTAAATCAACACTCGTCATAGCCAGACATACAAACACACACACAAACACACAGAGTCATACGTATATATAAATAATATATGTATAGATGGTATATGGCCAGTATAATAATTTGCACACAGAGAATAAATTTCTCTCACTCCTTCGTGGCCTCTCATTAAATTCGTTTCTCAGCTTTCTCCTCAGCCTCTGCGTGATTGTGAGTGTGAGTATGTGAGTGAGTGTGTGTGAGTGGATGCGTGTGAGTGTTTGTGAATGTGTGTGTGTGACTTTGTTATTTCTAGTGGTTAGTTATTTGGTTCTTCTACTGTCTGTAATATGAAATCAGGACAAAGCATTCATTCAAGTGTTTTTTTATTTTTATTTCATTTTTTTCTTTTTTTTTTTTTGGATTTCATGCGTTGAGCAAAATATTAAATTATGCCCAATATACAAAAGGTTCTAACGAAGCATTTATTTGATTTTATTTTTCGGGTCACACTCTCTATGTGTTATTCTGATCCATTTCTATTGCTATATATCGTGCTAAGTCCTATATGTTTTATTGGCTGTCTCTGGAGCACATACACAATAATTCATCAATATTAAACGTTTGCCTCTCAAAAAAAAAAACAAAAACAAAAAAAAAAAAAAATACAACATTAATTATAGTATAAGCATTTAAACGAAATATTATTAACTAAGAGATACCCATTAATATTATAATATATATAGAGAAAATGTTAGTAAATAAATTTTAAATAAGAAAATACAAAAATAATTTTCAAATATAAATAAAATAAATAAAAAATGTTTGAAAAATTTATAAATTAATAAATTATAACATTAATTGTGTAAACAAAATACCATCACTAATATACCCATTAATATAATGTAAAGTCAGTTAATACATTTTAATTAAAATTCAAAATATAAAAAAATATATAAAATAAAATTATATAAAAAAAATTATATACAAATTAAATAAAAATTAAGCCAAATTAAAATAAAAAGTAAATAATATACAAAATAAAATGTAGCTATGAAGCGCTTAAACTTTATAGTATCTACTAAAATATACCAATTAAAATTATATACATATTACACAATATATACAAATTTTAAAATCTTTTAAATCAAATTGAAATTATGTTAAAATATAAATAAATTGCCATAAAATATTTAAATATGAATATATCAATTTATACACAATTAATATATTAAATTAATAATATAAATATATATAAATTAAATGCTTTATTAAATCAAATCAAATTTATGTTGAAATATAAATAAAATACTAAAAATTATTTAGATTTCAAAATATTAATATTATTATTATTATTATTATTATCATTGTTATTATAATATTTATTATTATTATTATTGTTATTATAATAATTATTATTATTA
>JBANCZ010000305.1:0-35764 GCA_037040025.1 Sphaerogastrella javana | reverse complement strand
CGGCTGTTGCTGTTTGCTTTGGAATTTTCAATTTGGTGTTGTTTTGTTTTTCTTTTTTTTTTTTTTTTTTTTGAAGGCGCACTTTTTGCATGCCTTTGTTTGTTGAGGCTGGCAGGAAGCAACTAGCAGCAGCAAAGCGAGCGACTGAGCAACGTTGCAAGCACGCCCTACGACAAAGCAGGCAGCAGTAACAACAACAGCAACAACAACAGTAGCAGCAGCAGCAGCAACAACAACAACAAAAACAACAGCAGCAACAGCAGCAGTAAAAAGCAAGCGTTGCGGCTGGAAACCCGTTGGGATAGGTTGTACAGGCTATGGCAGGTATCGCGCAAGGCAGCGAGACAGGCGACATAGATATATATATATACACATACACATGTATATATATATATATATATATATCTATCTACAGCGATAAAGTTACAGGTAGAGCGATGCAGCATTGTTGCAGTCGTTGCTGTTGTTGCTGATGTTGTTGCTGCTGCTGTTGCTTTTGTGGCAAGAAGGGCGTGTCGTGTCGCTGTGGTATGCGTGTCGTTTTGCCCAGCGATATATCTACAGTGCGCGTACAGAGATTGCAATTTCTCAACGTGGCGTCTTCTCCGCGCTTTACGAGTACTTTCCCAAATGACTTGATACAGCAACAACAGCAACAACAGCAGCAACAACACCAACAACAGCAGCAACAACAGCAACAGCAAATATTTGTGCGTTTTACGTTTCGTTTTCATTTTTTTCGTATAATGAGCTGTCGCTGCCCCTGCTGCTGCTGCCTCTGCCTCTGCCGCTGCCAAGCCTTAGCCGTTTGTAGTGGTAGAGGCTGCTGCCACACCTCAAGATCTTGGCCAAGTGTAAAACATATAGAGCTGCGATGCGGCTTAAGCTTTTACCGCTCAGTCAAAAGTTAGCTTATTGGCCATTTCCGCTGGCAAACATATTGGCATACATGTCCAAAACAACAACAACAACAACAACAACAACAAAAACATTTCACAGCTCTCACACATACCCCTCGCCCCTTTGGGCCCTACCACACGTTGCATATTTTGATTTTATGTGCCACCAAGAAGACAAAGTGAAATTTTTTGGGTTTGGGGGCAAACGGGTTTTAATGTTTTTTTTTGCTGTTTTTCAATTGCAATTAAAACAAAAGTTAAATGAAAAATCACAACAACAACAATGAAAACAATAATGAAATTTTAATGAAAATTATAATGCAAATGATAATGATAATGAAAATTGAAAATGTTTTTGCGTGTCGCGTCGAGTCGGTTTAAAAGCGTTGAAAACGTGAAGCGTTGCATGTGATATGATAATAACAAAAACAACAATAATAACAACAACAACGATATTAACAACAGCAACAACAAGAATAAACAATAGCAACAATAACAATAATACATAACTTAAACAAATAAAAAATGAAAAATTGCGATTGGGCTTGAAAATTTAATGTTTCGTTTTTTGATTAAAATTCGCTTTTAGTAGCAATTTAAAAATAAAACAACAATTAAACGCGAAATTAATTAAAGCAAATAAATGCATAAATATATCTATATATGCATATGCACATAATATTATTTATATAATAATAATCACAAGAATTATCAGAATAACCATAACTTCAAAACAAGACGCTGACATAATAAACGCAAAAATCAAGTTCAGACGTGCCGCCGTCGCGTGATTGATAAACAAAAGAATTGCAACTGCAGCAACAACAATAACAAAACAAGAACAACAACAGAAACAGAACAACATCTTGCATTGCCCAAGCAACAACTGCTATAACTGCAACATCAGCAACAATAAACAAAACGCTACAAACGTCAAGCCAATTTGCCCCACAGCTGGAAGCTGCACAACAGATACGCCACTAAAACGTAAATTATTTGTTCAATCATCGATAAATAAACCCCTTCCACTAAATAGCATACTAATAGCACACATAGTGTACTGTGTATAGTGCATATATTAAGTACAATAAGTGCATTCTTAAATAGAATGATAAACTCGATCAATTGAGCCAAGAGGTTTACCAGTTATCGATATCGGATGATCGATAACCTATTCCCGATACCAATCAGCACTTATCAATTTCGATGAACGATTGCCGTTTACTCAATATCATAAATTACCGATTCTCGATGTTGATTACAGACCTTTAAATTGATTACCTAATATCGATTACCGATTACCGATATGGATTATGGATTACTGTTTTATGTCATCTACTGATATCAATTATCAATATCGTTTATTAAATTTTATTTAATTTAATTCCATATAGTATTAAAAATACTATACTGCATCGAAAATACTATACCCATTGTCGCTGCTGTCGGGCACCATCCCTACTGTTGAATATTTCTATGTTCGTAACGGTCGCCTGTCACTTGGCTGCGTTCTTGGCAGCAGCGCCAGCTGCTTTTGACCATCTAACGGTCTGCAATGCCACAGACACGTAATCAATTGCAGCAACGAGAGAGAAGCAGATACAGAGAGAGAAGGAGAGAGACGGAAGAGAGAGAGAGAGAAGAGATTTAGAGAGAAGTGTAGAGGCAAAGCAATAGAAATACGCGCTGCAGCCGCATGGCCATTTGCAGTTAGTCAGTTCATCTAGCTGCTTTGACTAGTGACAGCTATCTATACATAGATACATATATGCATACATATACATATGCATATATGCATATGCTATTGTATAACAGCATAGACTGCAGTCGTAACTGCACTTGTTCTACGGCCATCAGACGACCCACAAAACCGGCCTCAAGTCAACGCAACTGACCAACACGTCTAAGACGGCCAAGACGGCAATTGGTAATACCAACTGTTAGTCCCTGTGCTGCGCACATAAAAACCGAAATTTAGTTACTCTACCAAATGACTTTCTTTCTTTTATAATCATCATGATGATGTCGTCTGTCTTATATAGCTAACCTGTTGGTCACATAAAGCCTCAAATTTGATTGCTTCAAGTGAACTTTATGCGTCTTTTGTTGCATAATATTAATGCAGCAGGCAATAAACTGATTTTTCCCTTCTTTATATAAGCATATTAAATGGAAATTTAGTTGCTGTTACAGCAGTTAAACGCGCCAAACTTAATGTCTAATAATAAGAACTCAACCTGAACTCAAGCTAACGACAGTAAAAAAAAAGACACAAAGATGAGATTATCAAGCGATTGTAACCAATTTTGAATGAATAGGACAAATACGATAAATTTAATATATTCCATATATATTCAATATGAAAGATTTATACCACATAAGCCACATTTTTAATACATAGTTGATATTATGAGCAATGTAAGATCGATCTATTTTTCTTGATGTCTTCTTTATCTCTTGCTCTTTTTCTCGGTAGTCCAATCCAACTCTTCTATTACACGCAACATATTACATTTGAATAATTAATATCCAATTGATTTCTATTATTACCTAATACAAATTCATCGATAAATGTAATCAACATACAGTTATTACCTGCTGGTTTTTCTTGCTCAAGCAATTGGCTATGGCCGTTCTCTTTGGCTTTCAATTGATTAAACATTCTCTTCAACACGTTTAAAGCTGTCGTAAATCATTAGCCAAATAGTTCAAGTTGAGGCATAATTATTATATTTTACGTAATATTTATAACTAAGGACTTTATTATAAAATTTGTATTATAAATTATCTAATTCATAAAATATTATAAGAATATATGACAGTATAAATATAAAATTTATATATTTGAAAACTTATAAAACTTTAAAGATAATATTATAAATGAATTCTATAATTTTCATAGAACGAACGAAAATGAATGAATGAACATAATTATAAAATAAATATGATAATAAAATAAATGAAATCTATAAGTATAACTACAATATATATTCGAAATTTTTAAATATAATATTCTATATAATAATCTATAAATTTCTCAAAAATTTTTGAACGCTTTCGTCGATCGATTATGTTTTTGCTAAGCTGTCGTTGAATAACTTCGAACTATTTTAATTAATTCTAGTAATTCATAATATTAGTTAAGTAATATGCCAATTGTCATGTCATACTCTCTCTATCTCTCATTATCTCTTTCCCTCTTTGACTTTTCGCTCTCATTCCTATCATCTCACTTGCTGTAGCTCTGTCATACTCTCTCAACTGACATTCATATGAACACGTCTGTGAGTGCATTCTGCTGCCACTCAAAAGATATATGTGCCATATATATAGTGACTATAACTATAGTTATCTTACAGCTACCAGCAGCTGTGTTATTATTATTATTATTATCATTGTTGTTGTTGTTGTTGGAGCTTGAGTTGTGTCACATTTACTGATTGACGCCTTGATTACAGCTGTCATATTATTTTCACACTTGATGTCCTGTCGTGTTCTGTCCTGTCCTGTCGTGTCGTGTCGTGTCTGAGCACTCTTTGCTGCTGTTATATATATGAATATGTATGTGATATAAAAAAAATATATATATCTATATATCGTTTGCTCGTATCGATTTGCAGCGTGGTCATTATCAATGTGAAGCCATTATGTTTGCCACTTGGCTGCCATTTGATGTGCTAATATCCTCCTTGTCCCTGTAACACTCGCTCTCTCCCTCTCTACTCTCTTTTTCGCTCTATGCACTGCACTGCACTTGGCTACAAAATCATGCCCTACGCCTGCTGCGTCCTGCTCCCATTTAACGAGAGGCAACGCATCCAACACAGTCAACTTTTTTTGTAGGTCTTTCACTCATATGTACTTCTCCTGCTACGCCTCCTCCTCTTCTTCCTTTGTTGCCTATTCTTCAAGTGCTGCCTCGGCTGTTTCGTCATCTCTTTCTCCTGCTACCCCTCTTTGACAGATACATGCATATGGCATAGGGAGAGCGTTAATGTTCCTGCAATCCCTCTACTTTGTCTGCTCTTTCTCTCTCTCTGTCCTACTTCCAATTCTTCTACTGCTCCCTTACCTTCTGTTACTTCTTCTGCTTCTGCTTCTGCATCTGCTACTCCTACTGTTTCTCCTGCTTCTGCTCCTGGTCTTGATTTTGCCCTTGCTCCTGGTTTTGCCCCTGTTCCTTGGCTCTCTCTCCCTTCGTCTGTCAACACATGCCACTGCCTAATTGAGGCTATATCGAGAAGTGTCTGTATTGTTGGTTATCAATGCAGCAAAACAGAATGAAAGAGTGAGAGTTTGAGAGATTGAGGGTTCAAGAGAGAGAGAGAGAGAGAGAGAGAGAGAGAGACATAGAGAACAGGAAAGAGCACCAGCAGTAAGGCTATTATTTGCAAGTGTGCATTTTATGAGCTAAAAACTTCGTCTAGGTTTATTAGCACATAAAGCAAACATTGCAAGCACATTCAGACACACACACACACACACACAAACACACACACACACACACACTAATACAACATGAATCCATATGCTATATATATGCTTAAACACACACAAACACACGCATACTTAGTTGATTACAAACACACATATGCACACCTAATTTCTAGTTAGTCTCACACACATACAGACACAACCATACACACACACACACACACTCGTTCACACACATATGCAGAGATCTTTAACATGCAATTGACACTTAAAGTTTTATTCACCTGCTGCTGTTTGGCCTGGGTAAGTGGAAAAGTGAAAAATACAAACATTTTCCATATGTTTGGCTAGGAAAAGTAAAACCAATATATTCCACATGGACAGGCAAGCCAGATCCATGCCAGACCCATGGCAAAAACGAAAACGAATATGTATATCAATACCATTACACCAATGAGTACCATTAGACCCATCGATGCTGTTGTTCATATCAAACGATCTGCTCCTGTTCGTAAAAATCGTGGTCGTGGTGATTCTGCCGGGGATATCGAGTATCCGTTTGATTTTCTTGCCCTCCACACACCCTGTGATCTGGACTATGGCAAATCGATGACCGCTGTCATTGCAAAATTTATGCCCATGCATTGCATCTGGATATATAATAATCGATATCACAACGTTCATTTCTACACGATCTACAAGACCCTACAACTGGAGTCATTCTTTTTTGGTCAGTTCTATGAGCGTCTCAAGCGTTTTGAAAACGATCCGCATGATTTTGTCAAATCTAATCGAAAACATTAAATTAAATATATATATATATGGTATAATATAGCGTAAGCAATGTGCACAGCGTACAGCGCACACGACTGGCGTCTAGCCGAAGCGTCAAAGTGACAAAGCGCCAGCGCCAGTCGTGTGCGCTGTGCGCTTGCTTTTGCTTAAACTATTAAATGAAATAATGTTTTTCTTTTTATTTCGGATATACTATATAAGCTAATATTTGTATCTACATAATATATATATAATAATATAATATATCATAATATAATATATATATATATAATATATATATATATAATATATATATATATATATTTAGCTATTTTTTTCATGTTTAAACACAATCACAAGTAGCGCTTGCAGCTTTAGCTTCATCTTCATTTTCATAGGTTTTAGTGTGGCTTTAAAATGAATGCATAAGTTGAATTTAGTTAAGCTATTAAGTCAAATGTGCAGCACACACGACTGATGCATGCTGCGCCGTTTAAACCAAGCACAAGACAATATTTTCACAGTTTTTTTTTTTTCATTTTTGAACCCTTTTATTACTAATTGTTAAAGCAAACGTTTGAAATGTCTAAAGCACAATTTACAATAGATTTCTTTATACTGTACATATACATATGTATATATTTATGTATAGATATATGTGTATATATGTGAATATTTGTTGAAACTTTAAGCGTTTCATCTGACACGATGTGTCAGAGCCCAAGATTTGAGCTCAATTTTGCTAGAAAGTGCCCATAAAAAAATCCAAGTAGTAGTAATTTAAGCACAACAAACAACAAATATTTTCTAGTTAACAAAAATAAAACTAGTTTTATTTGTAATATATGTGTGAGAGTGTGTGTATGTATATATAGAGTTTATGCTAATCTGCAGCAATTTGCTGGGAATTCGCTCAGAGCGTAGTAAAAAGCGTTACAAACGCCTCAAACAATGCAGCAGACCCCATGATACAGATAGATAAAAGCAAATAAACACTGTGCAACAAGCGTTTTGGGAGGGGGCGGGGCAAAGAATGTGGCAATGACACACGAAGAGAGTGACTAAGAGAGAGGGAGAGAGAGAAAGGGGGAGAGAAAGAAAAAGAAACAGTGTTAGATACAGAGAGACATAGAGTTAAATTTATGAGCTTGGGAAACTTTTACTGGCTTTATTAGATGAGCAGCAGCAACAGCAGCAGCAACAGCAGCAGCAGCGACTAACTGTTTAACTCTGCCCCTCTAATAGTTAAGCTGCACTATGATTAATGTTGTTGCCACAATTTGCAGCAGCAACAGCAACTAAAAGCCGAGTCAAGCTAACGAATTGAGCCATTGACAGCGCAAAAACAGCTAAATGAGCAACAAAACAAACACAATCTGCGGAAAAATTGTTACGTTAAACGATTTTGCGCAAGACAAGAAGATACACAGAAAAAAAACAATTGCCAACTCAAAAGGGGATTTTGTTGTTGTTGTAGTTATTGTTGTTGTGTTTTTTGTGACACAGCGCAACAGTTTGATTTTCCATTGAAGCAAGGCGAATGCCGTATGTCCGAATGGCCGAATGCTGTGTGGCAATTTTCATGGAAAACTGCCATAAAAACACAACAACAGCAACAACAACAGCAACAGCAGCAGCAACAACAACAACAACCAAAACGTGCGCTTAAAAGGAAAAGTGCAACATAAAACAAAACAACAAAAAAAACGAAGCAAAAAGAGAAATGTGTGGAAAGTTGCAAACAAAAGTAAATTCATATCGTTGTGCAGAGTTTTCCAAATGGCTACACTGAGCAAAATGTCAGTATTTCTTCTTTCATTTTAGGCAGGAAAATTGTTTAGTTTTTCTAGTAGTGTATCGCTACATACGCTTAAATCAATAAAGACAAACGTATATAAAGAAATTAAAACAAATATTTAGCTTTTAACGAGCTGCAAGCTGCTGCTGTTGCTGCTTTAGTTGCTGCTGCTGCTGCTTTAGTTGCAGCTGTTGCTGCTGTTGCTGCTGTAGTTGCTGCTGCTGCATGCCACACACAATTTCCAATTGAATCGCATTGCATTGAATCGGCAATTGCATTGAGTTTGTTGCAAATTGCAAGTTCAACTCTTTTTTTCAGCTCTTAGGAGCGCAGACTCTCAACTCTCTGTGCTCTGGCGATCCTTAATGGCTTTGAGCTCGTTTTCTTTGTTGTTGTTGTTGTTGTTGTTGCAACATGCTGCTAATGGTGGCACAGCAAACGGTAGCAGCAACATCAGCCAATTAATGTATTATAATCCGCTCACTCGCTCGATTGTCTCAGCAATTTTTTAGTTGCAGCAACTAAGCGTGCACTCGAAGCATGCAGATGCGGATACAGATACAAAGATACAAAACGACTCAAAGATACAAATACAGCCACAACTAGATATATATGTTTATATATATATATATATCGTGCTACGCACCTGTAACTTGCAACGAGGCGGCACAGATTGTGTTTTTCTTCTTCTTTTTTTTGTATTGCTTTCGGAATTGCGACAATTATAATGAGATACGCGTAGCGGCAAACAATGCTACAATCCACTATAACCTTGCCAAAACCAGGTCTACTCAATGATTGTATGAATACCTTATTGTCTCTAACTGAGCAAACTTTGTGTGCCGCCCTCGCTGTGAACTCTTTGCATTGGCAGCGTCTCAATTACAATTGCTGCAATTGCAAACTACACGACATTTGTGGGTCAAATATCATTTTGTTGTGCAAAGAATTATAGGTGCTACATATTACTATATACATACGTATATATACTTCTGGTTTCTATACACTGTGCGCATTTCTAGGCTTTCACGGAGAGCAGCACGCTTTTCAAAGATTTTGCTTGCATTATTTGTAAAAACTTTAGGTTCATTTAAGCAGTCTGTCTTTTTATATATCTAAACATATTAACTAACTAATTTGTTTGCCTTTCGATCTTTCTAGGTTCACCGTGGCACGCTGAGATCATGTCAACACCGGGCCTAACCGCTTTGGGCGAATCCACACGCCTGGTGCCAGCAAATACGCCGGCGGTTTTTGAGATACTGCCGCCTCCTGGACAAAGCCTGAGCAAAGGCGAGTGCGTGGCAACGGTGCTGACTCCAAACAAGTCAAAACTGAATGCCAGAGTCACCCATGAGGCGGCAAATGGTGCTGCACGCATTGAGTTCGTGCCCACCGAGGTGGGCACGCACATCATTGATGCGTCCATCAATGGCACAAAGATCGCTGGCGGACCTTTGATAGCAAAGGTCTATGATGCCAGCCTGATCCAAGTGACCGAAGTGAATGGCGGCGTGGTTGGTCAACCATGCCAATTCCGTGTGGACGCCAGTGCGGCTGGTGAGGGACAACTGGAGATATCCATAAATGAGGGCGAGGTGCCCAATCATGTACAGGTCGTTGGCGGCGGCCGCTGTTTGGTCTCATTCACACCCGAACAGGCCAAATCCCATTTGATTGACATCAAATTCAATGGCGAAACGGTGCGCGGCTGCCCCTTCGTCTGTGCTGTAGCGGACACCTCGCGCGTCCTACTCAATCTATCCAATCTGGAGCTTATACCCGTCAATCGGCCCTCCTCGTTTCACATCACTGTGAGCGGTGGCGGTGCCGCCGAATTGGCCGTCAGCGTGCGGGGTCCACACGGCGAACTGCCGGTACGCGTCACTGGCGATATACATGCCGGCTTTACGGCCGAATTTACGCCCACCAGTGTGGGTGGGCATTCAATAAATGTGGAATACAATGGCTTTGCGGTGCAGGGCACACCATTCCTGGCAAAATCATATGATGCCAGCAAGGTTGTCGTTGGTAGCGTTTCGCGTGGCACCATGGGTCGACCCGTACAGTTTACGGTTGACGCAGGCGATGCCGGTGAGGGTAATCTAGAGATAACCATATCGGCCAAGGGTCAGAATATACCCACACAGGTGCATCCACAGGGCAATGCAAGGTAAGATAGAGATTCATATTAAAAAATATATTCTATAGGTGAAAATATTACACAATCCATATCATTAAGCCTTCTTATTGATACAAATTCTATGAATATTATGTATTTCTTCATAAAAAAAACTATCAATATTAATAGAGATTCAAATTTATAATGATATGGATGTGATATTCCTTCGCCCTATACCTATAACTCAAATTATTCTGCACATTTTCTAATTGAGGCTCTGTTTTTTTTTACAGATTTTCTGTTTCTTTTGTGCCAACGGAATCGTGCGAGCACACCATTAATGTGTCCTTTAATAAAATGCCCGTACCCGGCTGCCCCATAACGGTCAGCATCAGCGGGGGCGTGGCTGGGCCTCAAGTGTCGCTCGGCGGTCCGGGACCCGTGCATCAGACCAATTCTTTTGTTATCAATCACAATGGCGGACGTTTGGAAGATATTGAGGTCAATGTGGAAGGTATGTAGTTCGATGTCCAAGCAACACTAACCCAAGGTCCCCTCGAAACTCAGACCCTCTACACATACGTCGCACTCAGTCGTTCGTTCTCTCTCTCCCTCTGTCTTTCTCTATGCGCATTTGCATTGATTTATTTTTTGGTTTTAATCGTAATTATATATTGCTCGTTTTGTATTAATGTTGCATCCGCATAAGAGATGGCCAACACACACACACACACACAGACACATACGCACACACACACCCACACCCACACACATACATATACGTAATAGTATGTATGCCTATATATATATATATACATCAGACTTTTCCCACACTCGCCCACTTTTCACACTTTTCTCTCTTATTCAACACACAATCTACGGAAATTGTTTGTTGAAAATTCTCAAGCATGTCTCTGTCTCACACACACACACACACACATATACTGAGGCATGTACACATCTACACATACACCTACACGCACACTGGGATGGCTGTGAGTGAGCACCCAACGCAATCCAACCCAACTCAACCCAATCCAACAACCGTGGGTGCTCATTTAGTCTTTGGTAATTATGCATTATATTTATCATTTTGGCAATTGCTTCGTTTACATTTTGACGCATTTGCAGCTGTACTTAGAGGCTCTGCTTCGTTAACCTTCAGCCCACCCCTCTCCGCGCCGCCCATCCCTCTCCCCCAGACTCTTGGGGCTGGAAAGGAGGGTGAGCGTGCGTAGTGGATAGGTGGGCGGTGCCATGGCAGGCTTTACAATTGCCGGATTATGTCATGACCGCAAAATGTAGGCGTGGCTGTAATTATACGTGTGTATGTGTGCGTGTGTGTGTGTGTGTTTAGAATCTTAAGTAAGCTTTGTCACAATACACTGTAACAAATTTGGGAGAATAAAAATTTTGCAATGGAAATGTTATAATGTAAAATTATCTATTAAATTCCACTTTGTTGCAGTGTACTAAGACAGCTTGTATATAGTTTGAATAAATATATAGTTTATCTGCGCCTGTATGTATGTGTGTGTGTGTGTGTTTCTGTGTAACTGTATGTGGTTTTATTTTAGTTAATCTTTGTGTAACTGTAACTAGTTTTTGTGTGCGTTCTATATGTTTTTGTTTTTATTTTTGTTTTTTTTTTTTTGTATAATTATGGCCCCGTTTTTTTGATTGTAATAATTTTGCTCACTTTTTATATATCTGTATTATATTTCAGGACGGCGAAATCTTTTGTACTAGACTCTATAAATATATGAATATATACTTACTATTAACTATCTATCTATCTATATATATATGCATATCAATCTATCTTTATATACGAGTACTTATGCTCTTCTTCCCTCTATATACATGTATATACTATATACTAGCTCTATATATATATATACATACATTCCGTCTAACAGCCCGTTTTAAAGTTCTAATATTGTAATAATACGTCGTGTATCGAGTGAAACAACAGAGAAAACAAACCACAGCAATATTAACACTAAAGTACAATTTTTATATATCTTTTTTTTATGTAACTACTAATGTCCTTTAGACCACCCAGATTCCCATATAGGGGTGGTCAATTGTTTACTAATCATATATTGAATTCAACAATGTAACAGGCGTATCAAATAATAATTATAATAATAATAATAATAAAAGAAATACTGATTTACCAACTTATATATATATATACGATCTATAGGTCTGTATAGTGTTTACTCTTCTAGGCAGTTTGTATATTGTATTTGATTCACAGTTGGTATATAACTTACCTTATAGCAAGGGTTTATCACTCGCTCTTTCTCTCTCTCTCTCTCTCTCTGTCTTTCTTTGTCGATCATATTGACTCTCTCCTCTTTATTACACTCATTTACATACAGTCACTCACACGCACATATTCATCCAGTTTACTAACCATCTTTCGATTATCTGTAACAGAACAAAAAAAATATATATTTGTATAAATAATTTGAAACTAATAGCACTTGCAAGTCATCTATTTTTTTTTTTTTTTTTTTTTGTTCTTGTATGAAACTAACCACAAATAAAATATATATGCCAAAAGAAACTTGCATTCTATAATACCTCCCTCTCTCTCTCTCTCTCGAATGAATCGAATTTCGTTTACAATTTAATCCGTAACTAATCAAGTCAAACATTTTTCCAAATTTTTTACCAACAAAAATAAAAACCAAAATAAATACAAAAAACAATTACCATAAACTAACCACATCACGACACACAAACAACGACAACAATAAAACTGCAACTACAACTACAACCATAAACAAACCCAACATTTGCTCAATATTTGAATTTCAACCGAAAAATCAAAATCTATAAAAAAAAAAACAAAAACGAAACTATCTTAAACTCGTTTCCGGCCGCGTCGCATACAAAATCGTTCAAATTGAATTGCTTTTATGCAATCAAAAAAAACCTTAAACTAAAAACCAAACAAAACAAAAAAAATACTAAAACTATAAATGAATGAACATCAAAATGCAAAATGCATCATCGATAACTGGCAACAACAACAACAACAAATGGAAACAACATCAGGTCCCGCTGGCCAATCTGTGCCCGCTCAGGTACATCAATCCGCTGAGGGCGTCTTCAAGGCGGAGTTTGTGCCACGCGTCGTCGGCGAGCACCGCGTGAATGTGACCGTAAATGGTCTGCCCACTGCCGGCAGCCCCTATGCAGCCAAGGTGAGTCTTCTAACAGAAATAATCTAATAAAATTATAGAGACAGATCTAAAACTATAACATGTTTTTAAGATAGATTAATAGAACCCTATTCCCATTATCAAATAAGGATATAGTATTCTAATGATCTCAGTAACAAAAATGTTTCAGATTGTTATCCCTCTCATGCCCGCTGTTGCATATACGCAACATTGTATTTCGGGCATGAGAGGGTTTTTATACGCCGTTTTCTTAACCTTGCCATTGCCTCTTTCATTGTGCCTTCTGCCTTTGACTGGATATTCACATGGGAATTTCCACTGAATAATTGCCTGGCATATGCCGCACAAATCGAAATATCTTTGGTTATCTTCTGTTGCATATACGCAACATTGTATTTCGGGCATGAAAGGGTTATGTACTTACCTCTTCGTTTGCAGCCTTATGTTCGATTACTGTACAAAGGCTCTCTTTTCGTTGGTAGAGCACCTAGCACTCATTTTCTAATACTCCGGGTCTGCCTCCCTCTCTCTGTTTTCACTCTAGGTCTATGATGTGAGCGCCATCAAGGTGAAGAATGTGAGCAGTGGCACGGTGGGCAAGCCGGTCACTTTTCTTGTGGAGACTTCACAGGCAGGGCCAGGTAATCTGGAGGTCACTGTGAATGGTGGACGCGTGCCAACCTCTGCTCAGGCACAAGGACAGCATACGTATGCGATTAGTTTTACGCCAAGAGAGGCGGAGAGTCACACTGTAGAGCTTCGCTTCAATAGCCAAGATGTGCCGGGGTCACCCTTCACATGCCGCGTTGCAGCTGCAGCACGCATTCAATCACCCGAGACCATGGACAAGGTGAGCGTGGGACGCCTGTTTGAGTTTGTTGTCGAATCGGACACAAAGCCCACAGTCGAAGTACTAGGTCCGGCCAGACGTAGTGTACCCGTCAAGATCGATGCACTAGGCAGCACCCTGGGATACAATGTGAAGTTTGAGCCAATGGAGGTTGGTGATCATTCGGTGGAGGTGCGACTGCCCGGTGGCGGTCATGTTGAGGGCAGTCCCTTTTTACTGAAGGCCTACTCAGCGGAGAAGGTTATTGTGACGGATATACGTCCGGGTGTAGTCAACAAGAGTGTAAGCTTCGGCATTAATGCCTCTCAGGCGGGAGCTGGCAATCTGGAGATCATTGTGGCCGTCAATGGAAAGAATGTGCCTAATTTCGTGCAATCCGAGGGCAATGCTCGCTTCAAGGTGAACTTTAAGCCTACCGAGGCAGCAGCACACTCGCTCTCTGTGCGCTTCAATGGACATCCGGTGCCTGGGTCACCCTTTAGCTGTCACATAGCTGCCGCACCCTCCAATTCATTGGGTGCACCACGTGCTCAAGCTCTAGGCGAATGCCTTAAGCAGGCAGCCGTCAAGCTAGACAACACCTTTGAGCTGGAGGGTTTCGATGGTATTGAACCGCAAATTTTTGTCACCTCGCCTGCCGGCGACAATGAGCACTGCCAGCTGAGCCAGCATGAGGGTGCCAGCGGCAACTATAGCGCCTCTTTCCGTCCCAGCCAAGTGGGCAGACATTTAATTAGCGTCTTGGCCAATGATCAGCACATCAACGGCTCTCCCTTTAGCTGCAATGTTTTCGATGTCTCACGCGTCAGCATCAGCGGTCTTGAGCAGCAATACGGTCCTGCTACGTTGGGTGTACCGGTTACCTTTAGTGTGGATGCAGCTGGCGCTGGTGAGGGTACACTGGAACTGGTGGTATCTACTGACAGCAGCACCGTCAAGGCCGAGGTGGTGGCCTGTGCCCGTGGTCTCTACGATGTGACCTTTGTGCCGCAGAGCACGGAGCCACACTATGTCAACATTACATTCAATGAGGTCGCTGTGGATGGCAGTCCCTTCCGCGTGGACATACAGCAGCACACACAGCACATACAGATTGGAAGCTTAGCCGCCATTGATTTCCCGGCAGATGATCAAATTGTGGAAATACTGGCACCGGATCAGAAGCCTGTACCATATACAATCAATCGTCAGACGGCAGAATTCCGCACACACATGACCGGTAATTATACGCTGCGTTTCATAGATCGCGAGACGCGTCAGCATATTGGAAGTCGCACGCTGTGTGCTTTCGATCCCATGCTGGTAAAGATCACCGAGGTGGGCGAGGCCCTATGCCATCGTCCGGCCAGCATTGGTGTCTCGCTGAATGAGGCCGGCCAAGGCGAACTGTCAGCCTTGGTGCGCTGTGGAGCCATCGAGGTGCCGCACACCATACGCGGTCCCAACAAATCGGGCGTCTATGAGATTGTCTATCAGCCCACACGCGTAGCACCGCACAAAATCAGCATACTGTTCAACGATGTGCCCATTTCGCTGAAACCGCTAGAGATTAATGTGCTGCCGGCCAGCGCTGGCAAAGAGATCAGCGTCAGCGGCTTGGGACTGTATCAGGCGCGTGTGGGCAAGACCACATCCTTTGCCATTGACACGGTGAAGCGACCGGCGCGTGAGTTCGATGTGGTAGTGTCGGGTCCTGGCGGCCAAGCGCTGCCTGTGCGCTGCTATCAGACGAAGAACGGTCACCTGCAAGCGGAGTTCAGCATTAATAAACCCGGACAGTGTATTATAGGTAAGTGCACCTGCAGCAGCAGTAACATTACCTTAACTCACCCTCTTTATTTTTGTCTCACAGAGGTATTGCATCAGTCCAAGCCGTTGCCAGGCAGTCCATTCACCTGTGAGGCTTTTGATAGTAGCAAAGTGAGCGTGCAGGGTGTATCCAAGGAGCCGTTGGCATTGCACAGCTCCAATAGCTTCACTGTTCGCACGGATAATGCTGGCACCGCCGAGCTGGAGGCATTTGCCATATCTCCCACCAATCAGAGTCTGCCCGTGCTCATTACAGAGCAAAACGAGGGCATCTACAATGTGGAATTTGTGCCTTCACAGCCGGGCAACTATAAGCTGACGCTCATGTACGGTGGTGAGACCGTACCAAGTTCACCGCTTAGCTTCAGCGCCTCTGCTAGTGGCGTGCGCAATGATGCACGTGCTGCTGGACATGGGTTGGAGGTATGTCATCGCAATAAGGAGGCTTCTTTTGTTGTCTATTGCCCTATTGCACCAAATGTGCAGATAGAGCGTGTGGATGAATTTGGCGAACGCATTGAGCCAAAGATTAAAGCGCTGGGCAACAACGAGTGGCGTATCTCCTACTGCATTCTATCCGTGGGCAACTATGAGATACGCGCTAGCTGCCCCAATCGTGGCAGTTTGCCTGGTTCTCCATGGCGTGTCAGTTGTGTAGAGTCCACCAAGGTCACTCCGGTGGGTGGCTGGGGCACGCTCGTAGATCACGACGGTCGTTTGATACTGCCAGCACGCATTATCTTCGATGTGGAGAATGCTGGACCTGGCAAACTGGTCTGCAGCATTGATGGCATTGAGATACCCGTGGATAAGCTGCCTGATGGCAAAATGTGTCTGAATATCACAGGCGAGAATCTGGCTGCGGGCGAGCACGATCTGGATCTGACCTGGAGCGGTCTCACCATTACCCAGTGTCCTCGCAGCGCCTTTGTTACTGGCCAACAGGCCGCAGACAAGGTGGTACTCATGGGTCGTGGTCTGGCTGCTGCACAAGCTGGCGAGGCGGCTCACTTCACCATCGATGCCTCGAATGCGCCAGCCGGCCGTCCAGATGTTATACTCATTACACAAGACAATACAGCGCTGCCCGTGAGTCTGGCACAGCCACGTCCCAGCGAGAACATTTGGCTGGCTTCGTATACACCGCAGAAATCGATGACGGGCACGCTCACCCTTTCCGTTAAGTGGAACGGACGATTGGTCAAGGGTTGTCCGCTCACGGTAGCTGTTGGCTCATCCACGGATGCCTCGAAAGTCATTGCATCGGGCGAGGGCTTGCGTCACGGCATTGTGGGTAAGGATATCAAGTCCTGGATAGACACACGGCGTGCCGGACCCGGCGAATTGACCGCACACTGTGCCGGTGCACGCAAAGTCGCCTACTGCGAGCTGTATGACCACGGAGATGCGACATTTACATTGAACATCAAGCCACAGGAGCCAGGACGTCATCTGCTGACCATCAAATACGGCGGACAGAATGTGCCTGGCTCGCCATTTGCGCTTAAAGTGGCCGGAGCACCCGATGCTAGTAAGGTATGTATGCATGGCAGAACATAAATAGGAGATTGGTTGTTAATTTTGGGGTTTTTCCTTTTGGCAGGTGCGCGTCTACGGTCCGGGCATTGAGCATGGCGTTTTGGCTACATTCCAATCGCGTTTTATATGCGATACACGCGGCGCTGGCGCCGGACAACTGACAGTGCGCGTGCGCGGACCCAAAGGCGCCTTCCGTGTTGAAATGCAGCGTGAGAGTCAAAAGGATCGCACCATACTTTGCAAGGTGAGCGATCAAACATATATATGTTTATTCCCTAATATAACTGTCCTTCTATGTTGTAGTACGATCCCACAGAACCCGGCGATTATCGTGTAGAGGTGAAATGGGCTGGCGAATTTGTGCCGGGCTCACCGTTCCCCGTGATGATCTTCGATACTGAGGAAGAGTTACGCAGATACTTACAGGGCATATGAGGCCGGATCCATCATAACATTATCGTCTTCCCTAATGGCCTGAGCACTGCGACGCCCATACGCTATCAGCCACACACGTACACACAGACACAGATGCACACACAGCCGCTGCAGCGTCGTGCAAGCTGTGTGCCGCTCTAGTTCTTATACTGTAATTATCGTATATATATGCATATATGTATTATATGTACTATATGTAGGAAAACAAAAATATTTTAATACATTCACTAAAAACTAGAGCTTAGAGTTTAACGCAAACGAAACAAATCGAATCGAAATGCAAATGCAAATACAAATACAAATGTTTTATCAGAAGTCAACGGCGCTACGTTTATATAGCTTTCTGTTCAAATAATTTTTATATATTTTATTAGTTTCTAAGAGCCTAATACCACATGTTATATAATATATGATCCAAACTGTGTAACAAAGTATTCGATACAAATATACACGACCTATACAAATGTATTTATGAATGCATTGATCTGTTGGGAACGATTTTACAGGTCGGTGGTCACCCAGTCCTCAGGCAATGCAAATTCATTTACGAATTGATGGCGATACGAACGTAAAAATTTTAATAAATTCGTTTGTAACACAGATTTCTGTTTATCAATTTCTGTGTCATTATTGATTAAATTCTCGTCTGAATCTTCGGCTGCATAAATTGCTTTACGTATAATGTCGCGATTCTTTGCTTGCAATTCGGGAAAACGATCATGCATCAAATATTCTGTCCACGGTTGCTCAAAAAATCTTATAAAGTTCGTGATAAAACCTGCCTGATAACGTAGCCGCATATTGTTCAATAGACTATCATGCTTGCCGCAAAAGTACTCCAAGAAATATAAAGATTTATGCAACTGTTCGGATATGGCATTGTATTGATGTAACGTATAGATAATTAAGTATAAAAATTATTAAGAATTACTCACGTTCTTAGTAACACATGTAATCTCCTCTAAGATGAGATTATGTCCCAAGCGTACCCGACAAAATTCTCCCTCGTCATAGGTGGACATGGTGTGACTAAAATAACTGCTCGTTCGCTCAGATAAGGAAGGCTTGGGCAACGTTACCTTGATCAACATATGGTTCAGAGGCAGTATGACGGTATATAAATGAGGAGTAGTATATCTGCAGCCTTCACTGTACTTCTCGGGATAAAGCTGCAGTACGTCTAATAACTGCAATAGGGTAAAAACAAAAAAAAAATAGAATCTAGATTAAATAATTGCCTATGGTCGATTAATCAAGATTAATTGATCCAACTCGTTTAATGCTCACCTTTGCAGCCATTTCTAGTTCACTGGTATAGGTATACTGATATCTAGCATGGTATGAGCTCCACTGAATCTTCACATGCTTGCCAGCCGCATAGATATTCTCATCAGATGTACAAAACTTCTCATTAATCAAGATTCTATTTTCGCGCATAGCAATGAAACAGTTATAAAGCACTAAACATAAAAAAATTTAAACATGGTTTTTGGGGAATTGAATAAACGAACCGATTAATATACTCACCAGGTTCCAATGAAACAGGTAGATAATTCTCTTGGAAATTAATGAATAGATCAGCACGAAATGTTTCTTCCTCATCACTGGACCCCTTTTTGAATTGAACTGACCTGATAAACGACGAATCTACTAATGTAATTCGATATAGCTGTAATTCTAAATGCACATGAACGCCCAATCCTTTTATCATATCAATTAATATAAATTCAAGATTTGCGTCAACGTTCGATACATTCAAGACCATATTGTGGGCGCCCACATGTGGCTGCACATAGGTAATTTCCGATGCCGCACAGCCGTGCTTAAGAAGAAAATCAATGCATTCGTAGACCGCTAATCCTAAACCGTATACTAGTATACATTTGATCTTTCTAGTTCTATTCCATTCGTCGATCTTGTAATAAAGATCAAACTTATCGATACGATTATTTAGACTGCAATGATTGTGGAACATTTTATGAGTAGTCATCTTGCCCTGTTGACCAGCCTCTAAACCATAATTGGTGTCACATAGCAACAATAGTTTGTCATAATATATCTTGCAGCTGTTATCCAGTAGCACCATCTTCTTAGAACTGCGAGAAGAACGATATTTACGATAGATATCTATCTGTTGTCGTTGGGTACCCACCGCTTAATTTCTGCCACGTGACCGGACACAAAGTGTACCCAATTGCGTAAATCCAGTCGTCTCGTGGCATCCTGTACGAAGGGCGAACTATTTCCGTTATTCAAATAGCAATCGTCACCGCTTTTGCAATACGTACAGATCCATTCCTGCTGAAATTCCGCCTCAATCAATCCATAATCAACTATAACCGTAACATCCAGAACGGGCAAACAATTTGCACTATTTACGTTACTAAAACTGTACAAATTATAAAATGAATAAGTTATAATAAGTAAATGGTAGATGGTAAATTTAGATCATATTTAAAAGAACTTACTCTGGCTTATTCCAGCCAAATATCATGAGACGTAATAGCGCCTTGCATATATTAGAGAACCCAATGATAACAAGACTACTCTTATTTCCGATATTTTTCGACGTGAGTAAATTATGACGAAACAGATAGAAATTACTATCGGCTAAATCAATATCAGGCTTATCCAACTTCGAATATTCACGCGGTGTTCGAACTTCCTGGGAGTTCTGTTCTTTGGTGTCCACGAACCAGTTCTTTCTCATGCGACGTGGCTCCACTGGCATCATTTTTAATGTTAAATCATTGGTACAGATGTTGTCCTTCGATACAGCAAAATTATCATTGTTATTTATACTATAGTTTTTATATATACATATTGATTGCTTACTATAAATGGTTGAAAGTAGTAGACCTCCTTGAATCCCGAACTCAGAGAAACCGCACGAAATATATTGTCCGACCACATGTGAAAATATGGATGTAATCGAAGTAGAAATATCTCACCCCTTTCAAATGTAATATTACCATCATCATACGGCAAATAGAATTGCTTGTATATCATATCATAGTTATTGAACGGCCTGTAAAATATATTAAAACAACTATATCTACATCGTTAATTGTATTTAAGCAAATAAATACGAACCGCAGTATGGCACATCCAACAATAGAGCTATTTTCGCGACCCAAACGACCGCAACGCACTATCCAGAATCTAAATTGCGATCTCTCATTGTTAAGCACATCATGGGCGATTTTTTCGACCAAATTTATAGCGCTCTGTATTAAACCACCGTAATGCGAAGAGCGTCGTCTATCTTCAGATGTATTGAACAGATCTATAACATCAGGTATATCATCCTGCTGAATTTGATATATGCTCAATTCGGTGTATATCGAGCTACGGTTTGCGACAAAGATTTCATTGGGTAATTTATTTTGTGGTCGTCGTGGCATACGCTAAAAAGAAAAGAAAAGAGAATTCACCATGAAATACAAGCTAGATCGTTGTCAGAGAAAACTCACTGTGAAGTAAGGCAGCATTGCACATAAATTATCAGAGTAAAATGTATTGGGGGGCAAAGAGAGCACACAGTATTCCCGATCGGGAAACGCATTAAACATGGCACATAGATAATAGTAAGTGTACTCAGATCTTAGACTCGGATGTAGTATAAATTTCTTGAGCATAAACGCTTTGCATATATTATTTAGAGATTGTTTTTTTGGTTTAAAAGTGCTCCGCCGATTATGTGCGTCGTATGCTATATGCAAAGTTGTTTCCTTTTTGCGTAAATAGTTTGCGCCGGATTTCAATTCTTTCAAAGAAAACGTTATAGAGCATATAGATATAATGAATGTAGTATTATATCATACCGTCACTTATTTTTTTAAATATCAATAATATGCGTTTGCGCTCAACGATCACAGTTTTCCCCAAAAATCTCGTTGCGCGTATGCTGGGGAAAACATATTCCTCACTGCTACTTTCGGAACTTTCATCAATATTAAATAATGTACGCTGTTCTACTGTGCTATAATTTGGATATATATATTAATACGAAGGAACTTTACACTTCGAAATCAACTTACCAAACCTCTATGTCTATGGAAGCGTGTTGTCCATCAGGTGTACATACAACCAAGTTGTTTACTATCTCCATATCATAGTTCTTGACCAACTCTTCGGCATTAACGTTTTCCGTGAGCCACATCATGCCCGTACTGCCACTGCCACTGGCATCCTATAAAGATCATATAATTTTAGTCTCAACCATGTGTACAAACATCACTATCTACAATACCTCTGTAACAATAATTTGATCATTATCCTTGCTGCCGGAGGTACCGAGCAGCACTTCGGCTATATAGTAATCACCTAGCTGCTTTCGTAATTCCGGTTCCTCGACATCGATCATTTCAATAACATCGTCATTATCCTCAGGCCTAGTATGGACGATAGTAAACAGTTATAAAATGTGTTTATATATATATATATATATATATGTCACAGTTGTGGTTGTAACGTACAGCGCCTTGCGGAAGGATATCGACGGCATAATGCTCGCTCGTGTTATCATTACAATTGTGGGCAGATTTTTGCGAGTAAACATATCGTAATCGTTGGGATAATAGACCTTGCCAAACTTCTCCAGCGCATGATAGGCAATAACCGAGTAATTGGGTGGACGAGTCACAATCAAATAATTTACTTTATGCTCCCGATAGAAGATTTCCAGAATCATCTGTTTCAGTACTCGAGAATTTTGCGTCTTACAGATGTAGAAATTAAAGAACATGGTATTCATCAGTGAAATGGGAAGATTAACGCTATAATATGTTATGAATGCATAAGATATATTAGTCAAGGCATATGCAGATGTTCTATATACTTGACTTACCAAAAACGTGACTTTAGCCACTCCACCCAATGATGATGAGCTAGCGCCGGTATAGTGGATTGAATACAGAATTCCGCATAGGCCAACAGCACGTTCGGTTCTTTGGGATGATAGATGATCAGACGATGCGCCTGATATTGCTGAAATAGCTGCAATGTTGGCTCCTCTGGCTTGTAGCCAAAATGCAGTTCAGTAAAGCAATTGAAAAGTTTCTCAATCAATTGCAAATGCTGTCGACCTGCAGAGGATACACGATATTCGGATTCCATATTAATTCCTTATAAAAATAGAAAATAAAAATTTTATCATAGAATTATTGAGTCAAATGTAATAGGTATATTTGTGGAATCAAACTACAATTTAGTACACTTTTCGTTTTTGTGTTAGTTTAGCATTATTTAAATTCAACACATATTCAAAATTCATCGCGTCTTCCTTTGGCAGTTGTTTCATAATCCTCAGGCAGTGCGAATTCATGGTAAAAATCATTCCGATTTGTGCGCACAAATTCGAGCAAATTTTGTTCAAGTATCCGTTGATTTATATCACGTAAATCAGTTTGCATCTCTCCGTCCTGTTGAGGGGTAAACAAACAAAAACTGAGAGTGGGAATCTATCGATATGATGCAAAACTTACTGGACAAAACGATTTAATTACGGGCCTTAACACCTTTTGATTCGATAGCTGAAACTCATCAAATTTTTCATGCATTATTAGCTCTGCCCATGGGCTTTTCAGATATTTCAAAAAACAACTAATATTGCCATGTTTAAACTGAGCATTCAGGTTATTCAACATCGACTCATGCTTGCCACAGAAATGTTCCAAAAAATCCAATTTTATATCCTAATAATAATAATAATAGAATTGAGCACTCGGCAGCAGAGGCCGAAAGCAAAAAAAAAAAACGAGTATTCTGAATACTAGTATAAACTTACAGATCGATGAACCACAACAATTTCTTCGACAATTTTTTTGCTCGACATGGCGATGCGACAAAATGTATAATCCTCATATGTGCTCAGATTAAATTCACATCCAAAGATAACGCTGTTCATATATCGACGGGGCATGATAATCTTGGTGATGGCGTAACCCAAAGGCAAAATTCCGTGAAACACTGAAGGTTTTGAGAACTTCAATTCGAAATTTTCATCTGTTTGAATGTCCAAAATATGCATAAGCTGCAAGAAAAGATATATATGTATATTAAAGATAATATATATATATGTATATATATATATTTTACCTTTACAGCTAACTCCCTTTCATTGGTAAAAATGTATTGATGATTAACGTCGCCATCTATTTCAATAAAACTTCCGATAGCATAAATATTGGGATCGTTCGTTTGAAAGTTTTGATTAACCAACATTTTATGGTTACTAAGCTCTATGTTCGCTTCAAGTAAACCTAAAGATTATAAGTATTAGAATCAATTTAGTTTATCATTGAATTCGCTTATGTTTTTTGCTTACAATTCTTAAAGCTGTGGTTCATGTGTTCACCCCAAAAACTTATGAAGATGTCACAGCTTAAATATGTCTTCCTTGCCTCTTTATTGACAAATGTCACTTCGTCTATAAAATCACCCTCAAAATGCTTATTGTAGTGTAAATAAACTAGATTGTTATAGATTTTGACGCCCTGTGCTAACATCATATCCTCTAAAATAAACTGTATACGGTCGTCATAATACGGATATCTAATTTTAAATGCCGCGTCTGTGGTTCGTATAAAATTTGGTATTACCAACGCAATATTTGAGGCACTGACACCATGAGTAAGCAAATAGGCAACGCATTCATACAATTTCAAACTATTGCCATACATCAGGATCCGATAGTTTTGATCATTCTTCTCCAATAGTGTTCTAATCTTATAATGCAGAAGAAACTTATCGATACGTGAATTGATCTCTATTAAATTACAAATTTGCTTTCTATCATGTTTCGTTTGAACACAATAATTTAGCGAGTTCATTAGCAGTAGCTTATCGTAAAAGATCTCACAGCTCTTATTGATCTTAACAAATTTCTCGTCTCTACATATAGATTGAATATGGAAGAAATATATATGAATAAATATATATATATATATTACATATACATACCTATTTATAAGGTCCACATGTGCGCTTACAAAGTGCACCCAGTGACGCAGATCCATGCGCCTAGTCACATCTCGAACATAGCAACAATGATTGCCCGAAGACATATAGCATTTGTTCTGATCGTCACAGTAGGAGCACTGGTGCGTACAATCATATTCGGCATCCACAATTCCAGGTTCTGCGATGACGGTCACTTGAAGGCGTGGCAAGCAGGTATAATTATTTGCGTTCTTGTGGCTGTGGGTGATTACATATGTTTAGAATTATAGAATAATATATTATTACTATTATTAGTATTATACGAACTCAGAACAATTCCACATGAAGGTCAATTGCCTGAGGAATGCCTTAGTCTCCGCGGTGAAGCCAATGATGACTAAGCGATTGTCATTGCCAAACCATTTGCTGGGATTTAGCCTATGACGATACACATGCAAATGATCCGTATCGAAGTTATGGTCGTTTAAGCCCGTTATATTCGTAGAGCTATATACCGAACAAGGCTTCGTGCCAAAATGGAGACGTTTGCGTGCTACAGGCTCAATGGGCATCATGCAAGTCATCAGATCATTCGAGAATATGTTCTAATCAATGAGATTGAGTGTGGATAGAGTCGCAGGGCATAGATAGATTGAGAGGGGTAGAGTGGGAAAGAAGGTGAGTGAGATGGGGCGAGAAAAAGAAACGGTAAGAGGCGTCTGTAATGGCTCACCTTTCTGGAGTAGATGAAATAGAAATCGTAATAGTTCGTTTTAACAGCTAGATTTGTCAATATTTGATCACAATCATTCTTAAATAACGGATGAATTTTCAATGATATGATCTCGGTGCGTTCGTTGTTTAATTGTTTGTCATTCTTTGGCAAATGATAGTGACGATACAATTCCTGATGACGCAGAAATTTACGCAATATCACATAACCAATAGTCGTATTGAGATTGGCCGGTTTAGTGCTATTGCCACAGCGTATGGTAAACACAATGAAGTCGCTATACTCATTTTCCAGAACCTCCATAAGTATCCTTTTCACAACATATCGTTCATTTTCCGCATGTGAGTTGGGTACATAAGGATTATATGAGTTGTTACTCATTTGAGATTGTGCATCTTCACGTACACGAGTCTGTACATCTTTTAGTAAATCCATTATGGTGTGCACATCGTCCTGCCCCAAGCGGTACAAACTGTTGAATAGTTCACGATCTTAAGCGATACACAAATATTTATTTGAATGATCATTTTACCTGATTTCACCGAATAATCTAGACCGATGTGTCAAATAGATCTCCTCCAAGTTGGCCTCCTCACTGGGACGACGCGCCAGGGGCTAAGTGAAAAGTTGCTTTTCATTAAAATCGTCAAAAGAAAAAAAATTTGGCGAGACACAAGGTCCCGAAAAAATACTGCGCAATAAGCATGGCTGCGCCATAATTATCCCGCCATGCGGCAATGTAAACGATAATTGACAGATAATCGATATCAGCCATCGTTACCGATATTGTGTTGATATGGCAACACTGATCTTCATTTGCCTATAAGAGTTTGTGTGCACTGTGTTGTGTGTAATTAATCGCAATCACGCGATATATTTTTGCAATTCACGATATATTTGTTTTTGCTAATCCGAAATTTATAGTGTGCGAAATGTGTCGGTTGTTAATTTTTGCAGCGAATCAACGAATCGAATTCGTAATGTGGTAAAAAAAAAAGGAGAAAATTACCATGAAATATTTGAGCACGTCGAAGTGACTTCTTAACGCGTTGGAACCCTTTGGAATAGACATAATGCAATAGTCACGATCCGGAAACGCTGAAAATATTGCAACCATAAAGCTAAACAAGCGTTCCGATGGGAAATCCTTATGTGCACAAATGTATTTTAATTTGAAAACATTGGATGAATGCTGTATAGGATCAATACCCGACTTGATGTGATCGGTATTATAATATAAGTTGACCGTTCTCTTTGTCTTTTCAATATAATATCTGGTTGTATGGAATTCTTTGGTGAGTGTAAATACATTCATTAATTAAGTGCATTCAAATTGGAATCATAAACACTCACTCTCGTATATAAGCGTATAATTCACGAATAGTGATGTACGTATAGTGTTCATCTCCTCATTTCTTTCAGGATTCTTATCTAGTGGAATCGGCGTGGATGTACTTGTCCTATAAGCTCTAAAAGAATAGACAACTATAAATATATTTAGATAGTTCAAATACCTGAGCAACATTTACTCTTCGGAGATGGTCCATTCGGTCATGGCTTCCCTATTGAATAGAGTTGATTCCTCTTTGCGGTCCAAAGTGCTGATAAAATAATGCTCTGGATTATAAAAACTGAACGATCTGTATTAGTTCCGGTCGTACTTACAGCAGTTCTAGGGACTCGAACTTGTGGGGTTTCGATGGAGAAAATTTGATAAAATTACCAAAACTTTCCACCTCGTAGTTGCTCACATAATATCGTATGTCGATATTCGATTCCAACCAAAAGAAGCCCGCCATAGTCGTTTCACTACGTTCGTTCATCTGCTCACCCACAATCAAGACAGTATTTTTGGCCTCCTCGTCCTGCCGCATCATTTCCTCGGCTATATAATAGTCCCCCAATTGGGCGCGCAACTCTGGAAATTCGTGTTTGTGTATGTCTATGATATCATCATTATCCTCTGCACTAAGAGGCAAACGGTTACAACACGCCCTAGACCAGACTATAGTACTCAAAACTTACAGCGCCTTGCGATAGGATATGCGAGCCAATACATTGAAACGCTCAATAACGTACAATGACTGGGTATTTGTATTGACACCGATACGAAATTCACTAGGATAATATATCTTAGAGTATTTCTCAATATCACTAAACGTTTCATGTACATATGTGTCATCTATAATTGGCATCCTAACTGCAATCACATATTTTAAATGCGTCTCTATGAAGAACACTTCACGCAGTAAATGAAGAAGAACATCCGGATAATCTGTTGCATAAACACAATAGTTGAAGAACTGTGTATTTAACCAGCTTATGGTTATGTTCAAGCTATAATGGAATCGTTCTTTAGTACACAATTCAATAACCATCAATTCAATAATACCAATATCTTTCGTGCAGCCATTCGAGCCAGCAATCGCTGGCCAGTGCATCGATCGCTGGATAATTCCGGAACTCAGCATAGGCAATCAGTTTGCTCTTATCTGTGAGTTCGGCAACCAGACGATGCGATTGATAGGTCTGAAAGAGTTTCATCCTCGCTTCGAATTTCTGACGTTTGTCTCCAAACCATTTATTTCTAGAATCATGCACTAGGGTGATAATCCCGTCCAGATCATCAGTAGAAGCTCGACGTATTCTATAATCCATGGTCATTATGATAGTCCTCCTGGTTGAGTTTCTTAGAGTGTTCTAGTGTTGGTGTGTATATGTAAGTGTGCCTGAGTGTGTGAGTGTGTGGGTGTGTGCCTGTATTCATGTATCTAGTCTATTCTTGGTCTGCCATTCTTTGTTTTATTTTTTTAATATTTTTTTATGTTATTTTATTTTTTTTTATATATTTTGATTTTAAAATCAAAAGGAATTACTTTTTACATAAATGGATTATCGGGCTTCACCAGACCATCCATTGCGTAACACTTGGCCGAAGCATCGGCACATTTTTTTACGACAGCGTTTGGGGAGTCTTCCCATCGAAAGTAGGGACACTCGTTCTTTTGATGATAATCCGCGAAGCATATGAAAATGAACATGAAGTAGGGTCTGCAAGCGTTCTTGAGCACTGCCTTCAAAGCGGCAGCATTTTTAATCAATCCATATTCGGCATTAACTAAAGGAATGTCGATAGTTATTGGATATACCATATTGCATATACAATATAAACTGATATAGAATAGATCTACCTTTCTTCTGGCAGTGCTCATAGGCCTTTATGTAGTACTTCTTCTCTTTGGGTCTGTCCGCATACAAATGCTCCGCATCCATCTTGACCATCTTCATATTAAGCGTATCGTCTTTGGCTATATATTTGCTCTTTTTATACGTGCACTCGATGAAGCACTGCATCATTTAGAATGTATATTCAAAACATTATCTATATAAAGTAGTAACCATACTCACCGATAGGAATTTCATCAAATTTATTAAATCGGGGTCATCCATGTCAGGCGCTTTGGAGACGTGTATGGTTAAGCACTTCACCAGATTTGGATGATCGCCTATATAGAATTCGGAACAGCATTCACTTTGCTAGCAATGCCGTTAGTTAAATCAGGTAAAATATACTTCTTATAGACGTTCTATATGGCTTCATTTACCTTTTTGCTACACTTTTCTGCAGTAAGATGATCTAGACTATCGATATCCTCTGCCAGGATTTCAAGCATTACAAATAGACCTAGATATAGCGTGATTAGTTTACAGCACAGCTTAGACATGATAATACACAAATAGTTTATGGTAGACCATTGAGCTTGGATTTATAGTGCTTGAACTGTAATTAAATATAATTTAATTTGTGCTTAATTGTATGTGACAGTCCCATTGTTTAATCGTACGTACAGACTTGAAATGCCTCATTTCATGTGTTTAATTGTGGAAAATTTCAAAGAACATTATGTAAAACGTATATAAAGCGCGCATCGAAGCCTGTAAATCCAATTGAGCTCAAAGCATGTCGTCGCCAATAACTCTAGTCATATTCTATCTTAGTTGTGTGAGTGTCATTAACTATTTATAACCTATATTCTTTTTTATATTAAAACCATACAGCTTAGAGTTCTCCAAGCAGAGGTGGACTGTGATAAACCGGAAACTGTGAATGAGACACGCCTACATTACTGCTGTCAGCATCCCGACGGTCATAATGATATTGTGGAGAGCTGTGCCAATAAGACGGGTTTCAAGCTGCCAAATAAGCAGGAGGAGGCACTGATGGATTTGACAGCGGATGATGCTATGTTCTCATCTTGCTTTTCCCAGTGCGTTTTTAAGGAACTGAAGTTCCTAAAAGGCAACAATCTGGACATGCAGGCCGTAACTGAATACTATACCAAGGAGTATAAATCTGATCCGGAGTATGTGAAAGAAATGATCAATGCCTTTGATCATTGTCATGGCAAAAGTGAGTATTTTGTCGAATACTTCGAATACATCGATAGTTGATATTTATATTTTATCATATTTCGAATGCCAGCTGAAGAGTATGCTGAAAAATCATTAAAACTTTTTGTGCGTAGCACCTGCGATATGAGATCCGGTGTTATACTGAGCTGTGTGGTACGCCGCTTTTATGACAATTGTCCCAGCAATCGCTGGTCGAATACACCTGAATGCCAGTCCGCCCTGGAGTTTAGCAAGGCCTGTAAGGACTCCTTGACTACTTTGTAATCTAATAATGTATTATAATGTTTAAAAATATATAAACTACTTCGAGTATATTCCATTTCTAATTGATTATATGACCAGCGATTTTTATGATAGCTTTAATAGAAATTATTGAAAGTGTAGCGATATTTAAATGGAATACTTTCAAGTTTGTTTCATCCATTACCAAACCCCTTTAACATACAACTGGTCTTTAAGGTACAATCTTAGAAATGGAATGGGTCTAAGGAATGATTTTAGGCTTTTTGTAGTTGCTCTTTGATTTTATTATATAATTTAGAATAATGACCATGAAAATATTTACATAGTTGTTAAAATGTCCTTGCATTTCTTGGAAAATTCCAAAGTTTCCACACACTCCGTGGTATTAGACCAGCGATTTCTGGGACAGTTATGGAAAAACTTGTTTATAACACATGATAAAATAACGCTTGGCATAGGTTTGCATTTTTGGCTGTTGCTGCTGAAGACCTGTATTATGGGCTGCGATAGAAACTCGGCGGTAGCTGACTCAGCTACGAATAGAAATGAATTATAATAATATAATCGATATATACTGCCTAAGAAGTACTTACACTTGGAATGGCATTGATCAAAGGCCGCTATCATTTCCGTTTCATATTCCGGATCCAGTTTGTGTACCGTCTTATAGTGATTCCTAACGGCCGTCATATTGAGTGTATTGTTATCCTTCGTCATGAAATCGAAACGCTCGAACACACACTTGGCCCAGCAGGTTTTGCTCATCACATCGTCCACGGTAACATCCTCGATGGCCTCCTCTTTACGTGAGGGTAGCTTAAAATTGGTTTCTTTGGCACACAATTCCGTAATATCATTGTGTCCGTCCGGATGTTTGCAGCAATTGTGTATATGATCCTCATGTATGTGTTCCACATCGCGACAATTCACCTTAACCTTAGATGATTCCGTGGACTGTAAATATGTATGTTTAATTTTAGACCGGGGTCTACTAGGCTACTTATGACTCACCGTTATCAAGAGCGACAACAATAGGAACCCAGTAAATGGAATTAATCGCAACATTACGTCACTGTTTCGTATAAGTTTCAGCTCTCTAAACTGTATATCGTGAGCACCCATTTATATACGATCATGTTCGTAACCCAAATCAAAATGTCAAGCACCCTAATGAGCTATAACAATAGATATTAATTTAATGTGCATACACTGCTCGAAAATATGATCGTATTGTGTGAAACGCCTCACATCTTCATTGAATTAATATTGTATTGTATCTATATATACATCCAATATATGACCTATACTTTATACCATATATTCTGGGGAAATTTGCAAGACAAATTAAGACTGAGAGTTAAGGGTACATTAAAACTGAACTTTGATTAGTATTATTTCTAGTGTTGCTAATTATCTAAGAAATAGTTATTTTTAAATTTGTTCTACGTTAAAAGATCTCAAAAAACTTCATATCTGCTATATATAACATAACTCTTTAAATATGTTATATGATAAATCTCTAAGTTTTCCCACGCCATTCACAATTGCTGGTAACTAGCCAAATGAATAAGCCTGACAACCGTTTGTTATAAATGTGGGCAAAGTTGCAGGTTGAAGGATGGAAGAAAGGTAGGAAGGTGGTCTTTTAAGGCGAAGAGGGTGCGCATTGTCATGGCAGCTACCATTGGGTATTTCTGGTGTTCCTTGTTTAATTTTTGATTTTGGCTTAATTAGTTGTTGGCGAACCTTTGAGAATTTCTAAGCGGCTTTTTGACTCAGAGCAAAAGGAATTAGTAAACACTTAGCTACAAGATGGGTAAAAAGGGTAAAGGCAAAGGCAATAAGTTGGCCAAAATGTCGGAGGAGGAGCGCGCGCGTTATCTGCAGATGCGTGCCGACATGGAGGAGGAGACCAGACGTCGTAAAATGCAGCTCATTGCGCTCTATATGAAGGTAAGGATCGATTTAAAAGTAAAACATCTAGTTTCAGTATGATGCATCTCGCTCACAGAACAAACTGAAACGCGAAGATGCATTTTGCCGTTTGAACATGGCCAAAATCAACCAGGAGTGGCGCAGCATACTACGTCAGGTGAAAATACAGGATTTACGCCGTGAAATACTCGATGTGTCACAGTTCTTTGAGGAGGCGTTAAAGCGCAAGGATCAGGTCATACAGCGTCTGATAGGGGACATCAATTCCACCGAAGATATGTATGCCAACCTACAGCAATCGCACATGGAGAACATTGATAAGATTATAGGTTAATAGCCATATAATTATTTTGGGTTCACATCGAAAAAAATATTTATAACAATTTACAGATCTACACATAAGTCGAATTGAGTTCTTTAGGTGCATCTACGAGGACGATAAACGTGCCGTGCTCAAGGAATGGGACCAGGACTCCAATGTATTTCGTGGCATGCAGCAAGAGCAGCAGCAGCAGCTTGAGTGCGTCTACTATCAGATGGAGGAGACCAGCGATAAGCATATCAAGGATAATCATGAGCGTTATCTCGATCGTGTGGAGGATCTCAAAAGTGGTGTAAGCGTTTTTAATTGAACAACAGATTACTAAACTCCTCCCAGTCGTCACACTGTGCCTTGGCATACTCCGACATGCACTGTACGAGCTCCCTTGCCTGGTGGCACTTATTGTTACTGTTGCTGTTATAGCGTTGCTGTTCCAAACTGCGAAAGCATTGCTGCACCGTGTCCATGTAGAAATTGCGTAGCTCACGATCGCGCAAATCCTTGGTTAGCATATAGCTGACCTTCCGTCGATCGGGCAGACCATTGGCATCCACCTGGCAAAAGTAAAAAATTGATAAATTGAATTCCAAGTCCTTCGTTCTACACTCACCATGTTCAACTCCTCGAAGAAGCACTGAGCCACACAGCCACCAAGCTCGGAGCTCATATTTCCCATACTGCCCATGTTTCCTCTGTTCTGATACTGATTCTGGTTCTGATTATTACTCTGGTTCTCGTGTTGCTTGGCGCTGCGCTGCCAGCGTTGATTGTAGGAAAAGGCAGACTGTCTGCGATCTGTAGCCTGTCCGTAGTCCTGCTGGTTGTAGGGATTATCAAAGTAGTTTTGTTGCTGATTGTACCGTCTGTCCTGATTATCGTCCTGCTGATTATTGCCGCTGCGTTGCATGCAAGTCCTTACAATTCTTTTGAGCTCTGCATCACTGCTGGCCTCCTGCGAGCGACATTTGAGGCATTCCATGCCATGGAAACAGCCAAATAAAATGCAAAGCAGTAATGCACGCATCTCGATTAATACTAGTAGCAGTAATTGCAGGCCACAGCTGATTTATAGGCTTTATAGGCTGCCAGTTGACAGCCTAATCACAGCCACTGATGGACAGACTGACTGACACACAATGCATTAAATTATGCATAATTGCAGATGCAATTGCGACTGGAGCAAATCACGGGCAGTGGTGAATCCAAATTGGAGACGCTGTGGACGGAGTATCAGTCGGTGCTGGCGGGTTATGGTAAGCACATTGAGGGTTTCTACTCGGAGTACGTTGATTTAAAGCAGCGGGATGAGGAGAGTGCACAACTGATTAGCCAGCAAAGCTATGAGATTGAGCATTTGATTGAGCAGTTGTCAAATCTGCGCCTGTTGGCCGAAGAGCAACAGATTAAGCAGCGTGGTCAGCTGGAGCATATGCAGTCCATAAAGCAAGAGCTGACGGATCGCTTTAGGGAGTTGCGTCAGTGCGTGGACAAAGAAATGGAGCACGAACAGCAGCTGTTCAAGCTAATGTCTGTGGAGAGTCATCAAGCAATAGAGGTTAGTCTCGAGATTAAGTTGGCGCTTGCCATGAAAACTCTGTCATTATCTCTTCCAGACCCTCAAAGAGATTCTTACCAAGGGTGATACGCTGAGTCAGCTGGCGCGCATATGCTCCAAAATGGAGACTCAACGTGAGAAGATGTTTCAGCTGCCGCAACTCTCGCGTGAGATCATTGAAATACGCGAGCTGAATCAACCTCTTGAGGCACCCATAGACAAAGATCCGCTGCAGGTAAAACTGCCGCACAAACTTAAAACTAACCTAGTTTTAACTTTATGTTTTATTCACAGGAGGAAGTGGCCATGCTGCCACAAATGGAAACCTTTTGGCGTCGCGTCAACAACGTGGCCGTCGATGTGGCCTGCCTGAAGCAGCAGAAACGCAATCTAGAGGCGACTAATGCGCAACTGAAAGCAGATGTACAAGAATATCTAATTAATCTAAACATCAGCAATGGCTCCAATAGCCACATACATGACTATCTGTCGCGGCGGCCCAAGAGCATGTCCGTGGATCGTGTAACCCAGCTGCGCCTGCAGCCAAAACAGGTGAAGAGCGCGATGGTGCGACGGCCACTGCCACGCCTTACTACCACATATGCGCCCAGTTGTGAGGCAAATATATCGACTACAATACGTTCTCGATCGCTGTGGCGTGGTAGGCCACAGTTGGCTCGTATTGAAATCAAAAATTAAAATATCAAATGTATCAGTTGTCATAAAACAATTTCCAGATAAACAAAGCCAAACAAAATTTTCAAATTTTTGTATCGCACAAAATGAAATCCGCAACATACAGCGCGTGTATAAACCAAGTCGGGGCATACACAAAGTGGTTTGGTCGTACATATCAACGACATACGTTGGTCATGCATCTCACCAAATACTTTGCTATGGTTCAACCGGAGACGCCGCTCCGCGAGATAGGCAATAAGCACAATTTCATCAGGGAACTGAAGAATACTAAGGATGTGCAATCTCTGGCTTGCCTTGAACGGTCCATTCGCTTCAATAGTATGGACCATGGCGAGACACCGGAGGCTACAAGCGATAAAAGATATGAAACTTCTTTGACGCCCGAGTTGACGAAAATCGCGCTTAGCGACAATGAAAGCGAGGCAAACGAAGTCGACGTAAGTCGACCATTAATGAATAACAAAGTGCGCATACAAAGCTTAACTGTCAGAGCGAAACGCTCCTGATCCAAAATTGTAAAACTGTTAGAAGCCGGCCGTTTATTGTAATCCAATAAAATACATGAAACTTAATTTTCCCAATTAAAAAAAAAACAAATATTGTTTGTTAATGTGGCCAGACTGTTAAATAAAGTATTAATAGAGTTGCCATATAATTGCAAATACTTTTTCGTTGCGTGTTCCACATGCCAAAACATTCCCATATGTCGCTTACATCTGCGTTTAGCATAGTGTGGTATCGATATATCGGATGTGATACAAATGGCAGCACGCGACGACCTATCGATATTGATATGGCAGCAACTCTGACATGCACATACGCCAGAACACACACAGTCGCATCACATCAATTTTTACAGCCAAGGTGAAAAGTATGGAATTTATTTTGTTCAAAACGTGCGAGTCAAGTTTTCATTATATATTGTGTAATTTATTGTGGCCAACATACAACAGAACAATTGGTGGGAATTGTTAAAAAAAAAAACAGCAAACGCATTCGATACAACCGGACTAAAAACAAAATTAACAAAGAAATCCAACCCAATATTTCGCAACTGTGCTTATG